>JAJMCY010000430.1:0-12974 GCA_030565755.1 Ascobotryozyma cognata | reverse complement strand
TAATATAATAATATAATAATATAATAATATAATAATATAATAATGTTATGATATAAGAATATTTATTATTTTTTATTATTTTTTATTATTTCTCTCAGCCTATTTTGTATAGTTTCCTTTTAAATGAGCCCACCACCATCGAATCTGATCCTGAGTTATATTAGAACCTTGAGAATTTAAAGAAGAAGAAACAAGAGATAAATTCAACTCTTGAAATATCAACACAGGAGACACATCGATTCTGGAGATAATATATTGTTTAATCTCCAGAGAAACTCTTTTTTCTAGATACGGCTCGTGTGTTAAATGTCGATAGGAAATTGAAAAATATTTTTCTTCAACATAATATGAAACACTTAAAGATGAATTAAATTGGTTTAATTTTTGAAATCTAGAAGGGGAATTTCTTTTCCCTTTCGACTTTCCCTTGCGCTGTGATCCAACGTCTTGAGAGCATACAAACCGTTTATTGTATTTTTTATCTGTCACAGTAGATGCAGTTGATACGAACCGAAACCCTGTAATTTCATAAATAGGATCAACTATTGTCTCATTAATGTATTTGATTAGTCCTTCCTTTGCATTTTTTGAGAATGATTTATAGCTATAAGTAGGAAATTTATTATGGTATTCTAAAGGCAAAGGAACTTTTGCTGTTCTTAATTTTGAGATTGAACAATTTGAATTAATTTTCAATGAATTCAAAAATTCATCAATATCGCAATACATATAATTTTCTTTCTTCCTGCTTCCTTGAGTCTTTATATTATCTCTATCCTTTTTTTTATTTTTAGAAATATTCTTACATTTTTCTTTACCTGTTTCAATTTCTGCATCATAATCTATGGCAGAATAATTTCCGGTTTTCTTAGAATTTTCCTTGTTAGTGAAATATTCAATGCCATAATTTTTTAATTCAGTTCCGAATAATTCCTGTTTTTCAGAGACATCCTTAAACTCCAAGATTTTGGGAATACGACTTTTTTCATTCACTTCACGCAGTGTCGTATTATTATGCACTTTCTTGTTAAATCTTAGTGGAGAAAAACTTTTCATAGCATGGGAAATAAAGAGTCGCAGCTTTCTTAAGCATATCAATGTTAAATGTTTTTGGAACATTTATGCTTTGAAAACTTGACCCCGGTAATATTGGTTGACCCCATTCGTTAAAGTCAAAATATTTTTTTTCCTTATTCTGAATAGCAAAATCCAAGTTTCTTTCTAGATTACCATCAGGTAAACTATTATGCAAATTATTAGGCAGTAATTCTGGAAAACCATCAAATAAATTATGGGAATCAGTTTTTCGCTTGTATTCTTCAATTTCATTGCCGCTATATACTTTACGGGCTTTCTCTAAAGGGGATTCATAAATTTGTATATCAGGCTCGTCAAGTTTTTCGGTATCATATTCATTATTTGTAAGAGTCTTAACGTAGATGTTGAGTTTGGAAAGCAAATCTTCTGAAGACATAGGAATCATGTTCATTTTATTTTTATATATGTTGAATTCATCGTTAAGACCTTGATTTATAGAAGCGTCACTTTCTCTAGACAAATCAAAGGTGCACTTGAATTTGTTTTCTACAAGGCTGATATTTTTGCTTCCAATGGAGGAACCATTTATAACCTGCGATTTGCAGTCAAGAGAGGCTTTCTTTTTTTTGTCTTTCTTCGATTTCTTCTTTATAATCATCATGAGATCTTTTTTTAAAATTATTCCAATAGAATGAATAACTACCAAATGAAGAGTTTGCCAAGTTGTTGAATATGTTCTCTTGGGAGTAAATATCTTCATCTTGTGGATTGCGATACCAATTATTCACACCTTTGGTGCTAGTGCATTGGCTTAAAAAATCTTCAGATTCAATGATATCTTCTGCTTCCTGAGAGAACTCTGGATTATATGTAGGAAAGTACGACTCGTTTGAAAAGAATGACATATTTCTATTATATGAACAAGTGTTCGTTTAATGCAAATTTATTTGTTATAATTTAATAAAGTTAATAGTTACTGGGTATACTATTGGTAATTTTTTTATTTTTGATATTTTATATGCTTTTGTAAAAGAAAAAAAGAAAAGAAAAAGATGAGGTATAAACAACATGAAAGTGGGAAAGTGTATATACTTTGCTTTTAGAATTTTGCCACCAAATAAACAAAATCACTGTTTCTTATGATTTGTAGCAGGCATGTTTTGTTGGATCGCTTTCATTTTTTTTCCGTTACAACTTGTAATGCTTTTTCATCTTTTTCAGCTTTTTTTCATTTGGCTGCCTTTTTAAATGATGCATAAAAAAAACATTCTTATTGGATTTCCATTTATTATAGAAATTAGCATTAATATAGTTAAACATAGAGGCTTTTTTCAATTTTTTTACGAGTCAAAGGAAAGTGGTTAATTTTATCCTTTACATTGCTTCTATTTGTCTTGATCATTTTAATACTATATTTAAGTGTATTTTACTGTGATGTTAAAAAATTATTCTGGTAAAGCTAAATAGTTAGATTATTAAACTTATTAATCTATCGAGGGGTGACCTATCATATTCCAGTTAGTTATTGTTGTAATTAGTATTATGATTATTAAGTTTATAAAATAAACTATGGAATAATATATAATATATAGTAAATAGTATATGACATATATTATATAAAATTTGTAATAAAATAAAAGACACAATAAAAGATAAAAAAACAAAAAAAAAGTCAAGAAACCACGAGGAAACTAGAAAAGAAAATAACAAGCAAAAAAGAGTTTCCACTGAAATAATGATAAACGGTAAAAGTTCCAAATTAAATAAGGCATTATAATATATTAAAAAAATATCATTTATGTATTTTATTTAATAAAATTGCTGCATAATAAAATACATATTTAAAAATATAATCGTATTGGAAAATGAAATAATTCCGTATATAAATATTACCTTTTTAAAAATATCAAATACATAGGAAATAGTTAAGACCCAAAAAAAAAAATCCACAGTAAAAACGAACTGATTCCATTATTTAAATAAATATCATATTATTTTGTAATCAATTATTTCAGAATATTTTATAAGACTTCCATTGTATATAAAATGTCTTATTTTGTTTAAAAACTTAACTACGTTGTAGTTTACACTGTAGAACTTGCTACTTGGTTCAAGTGGAATCCACGCTAAATATTAAGTTACAATACTAATCTTCTTTATACTATTTACTGTTGTGTAAACAGAAAATTTTATATTTCAAACTGAAAAAATCCTACAAAAATATCTTAACTAAATCATCTAAATTTATACTAAAATCCAATTAATTATTCTTTTTTTTTTTTTATTTGTATTTTTTTAATGTATATTTTTTTTTTCAATCATTCATAATCACAAAAAATTGATCATTTATTTTCTTTAATTTTATTCTCTTTTCTGACTGTTCAGACAATCACAATATTTATCAGAATTATTAAAAATGATCATTTCAATATTTGTAATTTAGGGGCCAATATGTTGGATCTAGGTAAAAAAAACTGTACTGTTGCGTTGTGCCCATTTTCGTTGCGAAATGAAATGAATTTATATTTTATATGTCTTTTCTTATTTATAAATATAATATAATAACGAAGTGTATTGTTATTCAGTATTTTCAAGTGATTTTTCTAGTCTACGTAAATATGGTATTATTGATATAAATGTAGTTATTATTATGTCTTATTAAGACATAGGTCTTAACAACAAAATTAGTATGCCTTCTTATAAAACATACAATCATAATAATAACAATAATAGAATCAAATATAAGAATGCTACTGAATTTATTGTTGATAAAGCTTCATCACACATAGATTATAGTAAGAATTTTGATGAGGACTAAATAAGTAATTCTGTAAATAGTTAAGTAGTTAACATGAATAAAAATCAGTTCAATATGTATTTATTACCTTGTGGAATTATTATGAAATCACCTAATAAATAAAAAAACAAAGATTTTATAATTAAACATAGTAAAAAAATCAAAAGATAATTTGCTCTTAGTTTCAAAAATTAATAGAAAAAATTATGTAGCTGGAATATAGATGATGTATTAGTTTAAAATGAACATTATTTGGAATTTTTTTACGTTTTTTTATTTACTATTAAAGTATATATAAATTAAAATAATAATAAATTTATTTTAATTATAATAAATTTTAATTATGTAAACTAGCTAATTTAAACAAATTGTATGCAAGTATTGTTCAAAATAATATCAAATATATAGAAATGAATTCTTCAAGGTAGGGCAAGTCGCAAATACTCATGTGAATGACAGAATGTTTACAAATATGACGAAAAATATCTGTTATGACTAAGCAACGTTTAGTTTTTTTCCTTTTCCAAAATAAGCTAAAGGCGAGATCGAGCTTAATCTAGTCAAAAATTTCCGCCTGCAGCACTGTGATTGTATATTTTAAAATTAACTATGCCATTGCAGAATATACAACAACAATTTAATGCTGGCTCATCCATAATCGAAACTTGACATAAAATAGTGTGACACGAAATTACGCCGTATTACTAATATTTGCACCAATGTTAAAAATAAAAGAAAAACAAGAGAACAGGCCTATTTGTTTCGACTGTAAAGCTGGAAAATAGGCAAATGAAATATTATTCTCTAAAATTATAAGAAAAAAAGTGAGACTATGGATTTAGTCTATACGGATTTAAGTAAAAAAATTCCACTTATATCTATAGGAATCAATAACTACTTAATCTGCGAAAGTTGTCTGCAGAATAGGGTTTTGGAGACATGACTGCCATTAATTTCATTGAGAATGAACATAATAGTCTAGTCTTCATAACGAATTTAGGCATATTTAAAGATTATAAATATCCATTTATTTTATAAAAATATAGATAAATTAATGTAATTTTTTTTATTATTATAAATAGCTGTATATTTTACATTTGCTCAATGCCAATTATATATAAATATTTACTTTTTTATATTCTAGGATAAATAATATTCTACAGGGGACATTCATTATCTATATTTACGAAATAATTTTCAGATTTTAGTCTTTAGTATTGTTTTAGCTATTTATATTTTTCAATTTAAAATTAATCATATTTTCCTATTATTTATTTTTCAAATGATGTTTATTTATTTTAAACTACTTATAAAGTAAAATTACGAATAGTATAAAATTTATTTATTTATATATATATAAATATTATATTAATGTAATTTTTACAGTAATGTTTTAAATAATTTTAGATGTACGTGCTGAAAATATTTTATTTTATCTTATTTTTATTTTATATGCACTCTAGGAATTTTGCCTTCATGAAAAAATGCACACAAAAGCAAAAAAATTTAATAATTCAAATAATAACAAGATAATAATAATAGTATCAATAAAGATTTGTATATATATTTAATTAAATCGGTTGAATATTTTTCTTTATTTTACATTTTCTTTGTTTTACATTGAGTATAATACATATTAACTTATGAGTATTTGTATATATATAGTATTAAGTGAAATAAATATAAAAAAAAAAATTAATTTAATAATATATTATACGCCATATATAATAAACTTTACTCATTAATCTATACGCTCGTCAGAAGAAAGACGGACGGCATTGCCATACTTTTGTAATTTTGTAAGCAGTATGTCACCTTGTTTGAGAAGGTTATGATACTGCGCGTTTTTATTATCGGGCCGATTTGTAAGCACAATACCTGTTCCGTTAGTAAAGAATGAAAAAAATGAATAAAAGTGAATAAATGAAGTACTTACCATTGACTTTGTCGATCACACAATTAAGTTGTTTCGTGGGAATAAATTTTCCTAGGTCACTAAAAATTAGTATAAGCATATAATATGAGATAATAAATAAAAAATGAATATTATAAACAAAAAAAAAAATATCACGTAAACTAACCTTTCCAAAAATTCTTCAGACACACCGAAAGCATTAGACATAGATCGCAAACTAAGAGCTTGATATGATTCAAGCAACTGGGAATAAGCCTTTCTTCGCATTTCACGACAATAGTAACCAGAATTAGGAGCTAAAGATCTACTTTGTTTAATAACTTTTTCTTCTACGTCAGCAAGTGATTTAAAAAAAGTGGCATAATCACATAAATACAAAGAATTAACCATTGAAGAAATAATTTCTAATTCAACACTATTAGGAACAGCAGCCAATATTTCAGGAGAATCTATAACTTTTGTTTTAAGATCTACTCTATCGAGTGATATAGCAGCAGCAAGAGTTGCAAATTGAACAACTTCTTCATATGGTAATACATCTTGCATAGTAAAAGTAGATAAACAATCTAATAAAAGTTTTGCAGCTTCATCAAAATTGCGTAAAGAAATTAAATATAAACCTCTGTAAACTTTAAATCTATTTCTTCTTTCCCAATCACCTCCACGTTCAATTAAAGCATTTACAATTTCTAATTGTGTAGTAATTAATTGCAAATCATTAAAAACCATACCAATACGAATTATTGTAAAAATATTATCTATTTTTGAACCAACACCTGGAGCTAAATCTATTGCTTTCTTCAAATTTTCAATAGCTTTATCTTTATCGCCAATTTTTGCTAAAAATTCACCAACTTTTCTCCAGCCTTGTGCAACTTCCATTTCTCCATCAGCTTCTTCAGCTTCAGCAATAACAGTTTCTAAATCTGCTAAAGTTTCTTGATTCTTATCATTCATTAAACTGTATTCTTCCTTATTAAAAGGTATTTTTAATTCTGGTCTTTCATTATGAAGATAATTCCATAAGCTTGACATGTTCTCTTCTTTAATTAATTTAAGTAAATTTGAAGTTTCCGTTTTTTTTTTTGATTCTTCAAATTGTGGAGATTCAATTATGTATAACATATGCGAAATTCTTAAATCTGGGACTGACATTTTTTCTCAGTTTTTATTAATCGTATAATTATTTATTATATATTATTTATTTATTATTATTTATTTATTTATTTATTTATTTATTTATTTATTTATTTATTTATTTATTTATTTATTTATTTATTTATTTATTTATTTTATTTATTTTATTTATTTATTAATTATATTATTATTTCTTTAATATTTAATATTTATTATTATATTTTTATTTCTTTTACTATGTGGTTGCCTCTTTATTGATATTATATAATGTTCTTCAAATATTACATAAGAATATTTTATAAGCAAATTTACATTGCTTATAATAATAATATAAAATAATTTACAAAGCTGTGAATGAATAACGATTACAATAATAGTATTATAGTAACAATATAATTATACAATATGGACAGTAGTTTTCATTCGGATAATTCTGACAATGAAAACGAAAATGAAAATGAAAATGAAAATTCACAATCAGAAGTTAATTTAGAAGAACAAACTGAATTCGCGAATGACTTACCTACGTTTAATCCGAAAACGATAGCTCCTTCTAATAATTCATTAATTAATATAGAAAGTTCGTGGTTTAAATCAAATCAAGTTTTAATAAGACAAATAAAAATTGTTCAAGAACAACTTGTAATGGTTGCAGAATCATTGGATTTAACCTCTACAAAAAGTTCTACTAAAGATCAAATAAAAAAATTGGATAAATCTGCTAGAAAACTTGCCGATATAACTGCATTATCTTCTAAAGTACCATCAGTGCTTTTAAATATTGCTGATGATTATAAAAAAACGTTTAATAATGTTGATAATGAGTTACTATCAAATTTTTTAAATTTAGATAAAATAGATGATGTTTTAAAGAATGATGATATTATAAAGATGATCATGGATATTTATTCTCCAGAAGAACAATTTCGCTCTCAAATTGAAAAAGTAGAAGCAGATTGGTATAATTCTACATCAAAAGTTCAAAGATATGGTAAATCAAATATTTATAAAGAATTCAAAGAATTGTTATGGCTATCACGTTATAATGGTAAAAGAGTTCTTCCTTCAGAAAGTAGATGGTTTGATTCTGATTCTGATAATGATGTTGAAAACAATAATAATGATAATAATAACAATAATAATAATACAAATACAAATGATAGTGCTTATACAGATGATCAAGATGATGATTTAATCATTGAAAGTGAATTTCAGTCTTTAGATTGTCCTCTAACTGCAACTATATTACAAAATCCAGTTCGGTCAAGTAAATGTCCACATTACTATTCAAAAGCTGCTATAGTTAATTATATCAAACAAAGTTCGAGTAAAAAAGTAACTTGTCCTGTAGCTGGCTGTAATCAAATATTAACAATTTCATGTCTTATTCCAGATTCTATACTTGCCAAACGTGTCCAGCGTTATTTGGAATCACAAGAGGAAAATGATTCTGAAGATGAATTTGAACGAGTATAATAATGATTTCTTTTTTTGCTATGTTTTTTTATGTTTACGGATTAGTGGGGTTTTTTTTTTTTTTTTTTTTTTGGTATATAAGCTACAGGGAGGTAAATTTTATGTAATATTATGAAAAAAAAATTCTAATTCTTTAGATGATGAATAATAAGAACATTTTAAATATAGGCTAATAGATCAACATACAAATATACTTATCTACAATTGTAGAGTGATATAAAATATAAAGGCGTGGGTTAATATTATGTAAATTATCTAAAGTTATATTGTATTTTTTATAACAGGTGAGATTACACCCTATTAAATTTAAAAAAATAATTAATTAATAAATATCATTTTTTTTTCACCAGGTTTTGTATTGAACCTTGTATTTTTATTATTTGAAAAATTTTAATAAATATAAATATAAAATTACAGCCATAACTATCTATTACAAAAGAAATTCTCAAATCACAAATAACTTATAACTTATAATATTTACTAGCTAATATACTATAATCAAATAAATTTCTGATGTTTCATTTATTATATCAAAATAAAATTAAAATAAAATAAACATATTTAATAATGCTAAATTAAAAATATTATTATAATATAGTTATTTTACAAATAATAAAATCAAGAGTAGGGCTTTTTTAGTTATAATCACAATAGCAAAAACCATTTCCATTATAAACAAAAAAAAAAAAAAAAAAAACCATGAGTTAAAGTAAATTTATAAGCATTAAAAATGATTAGTTAAATGAAAGAATATATTAAAATTAAACTATTGTTTGCTAAGAAAAAATATGTTTACCTATAGTACAAAAAATCTACAATATTATCTAATTAATATAATTTAAACTTTATTAAAAAAAATACAAAAAATAATATTAAAAAATTTTAAAATAAAAGATTTAGAGGAAACTGATTTACACTATCAATATAAATAAACTATATGTATTTTTCCATTTATAGTATTTGCAAAAGTTTCTACATTTTATAGCACAAATTGATGAATTAAAACTAATATAAAAACGAATTATTTCCTAAAATTACAAGCAGTTTGAATTCAAAGTTTATTACTATTTTTCTTCTTTAATTATTCTGTATATTAAAATGTGCTGAAACCAATATATGTTTATCTAAAATTATTTCTACTATAAAGAAAATATCGACTCATATAAAAAGATTTATTTATAACAAAATAATGAATAAAATCATAAATAAAGTAACCCTTTATTCTCGTACGGTGATAATTAAAAACGTCGCTATAGAAACATTTAAGTAACATGTATTACACTAAAACACATGAGATTACCCTGAATGTATTAGTTCTTTTTTTTTTCGAATGTAATAATAGGTAAACCCAAATAAATTGTAGGGTTTATCCCAAATATAGTAATCATGGAAATTTTTTTATTGTTTTATTGTATATTGATTGCAAGTTACAATACTAAAATAAAATATTATACTTTACTACTATATAATACAATATTATAATATTATTTATTATATATTAAATTAAATTCAGTTTAATTTGACTATACTAATTGATTTTTAATTTATTTTCTTTTTTTTTTTTTTTTTTTTTTTTTTTTTTTTTTTTTTTTTTTTTTTTTTTTTTTTTTTTTTTTTTTTTTTTTTTTTTTTTTTTTTTTTTTTTTTTTTTTTTTTTTTTTTTTTTTTTTTGTTTTGTTGTGTTATATATTCTTTTTTAAATTAGATTGCTATAATAAATATAAGTAGCTTTTTAATAAATATTATTTATTTTATTTTTACGACTTATTTTGTAATAGTAAGTAGTGAATTATTTGATTTAAAGTATAAGTTATCTGTTTTTTTTTTTCTTTTTTTTTTTTTTTAATTACCTGAAATATTTTTATTTTTTCCAACACAATCGTCTATTTCACATTTTTAAATTTCAAACGTATATTTGTCAATTTTCCAATTTTTTAAAAATATTTTTAACCTCTTTTTTTAAGAAGTTGCGGTATTAAAATGACAGCCGGGCCAGGAGGATCATTTAGAATACTTTGTGTAGCAGATGTTCGAGGACAACTTTCTCATTTAAATTCACTTGCAGAAGAACATAATGCTCATGCAATAATTCATGTTGGTGATTTTGGTTTTTTTGATGGCGACTCTATTAAAAGTGTTTCAGACAAGTGAGTTAAATGTATTTGGAAAGATACGAATAAATTAATTAATAACTGTATTTATTTTTGATTTGTTGTTTTTAATTTAATTATTTGCTAACTTTTTAAGAACTCTTCGACATGTAGCTCAATACTCTCCCTTGGTTGACTTAAAATCTTTCCCAGCCGAACCAGCACCTCTTCGAAAATACTTAGAAAGTTTCAGTCTTTCTGAACTTCCTGAATTCATATCAAAGAAGAAATCTTTTAATGTTCCAGTATATACAGTATATGGTGCATGTGAAGACATTGCAGTTTTAGAAAAATTTAGAACAAATAATTATTCAGTACCAAATCTTCATATAGTTGATGATATCTCTTCATTTCCAATAGAAACATCAAATAAAATTCGTATTAGATTATTTGGATTGGGAGGTGCTTTAGTTATGCATAAATTATTTGATAATGGAGTAGGTTCTTCCACAACTGCAGGACAGGCTGGAACTATGTGGATTACTTTACTTCAACTCGGTCAATTGCTTAGTTCAGCGTCTGCAGTTTATGATCCTTCAGAAACAAGAATCTTCTTATCACATGCGTCACCTTCACGTGATGGACTTTTAGGTCAAGTTTCTTTAGCTTTAAAAGCTGATTTTACTATTTCTGCTGGGTTACATTTTAGATGTGGGTCTTCTTTTAATGAATTTTCCACAAATCCTTCTCTTCCACACTTTCGGGATAAATTGGCTCATGCCCATGCTCAATTTCAAGATATATGGGATACTGTTAAAGATCAAGTACTTACATTAATTCAAAATTATCCTGCTCAAAAACATCTTATAGATACTGCTTTGGCTTTAATTGATAAGATGCCTAAACTTTCTTCTCCCAATACTGATAATTCTATTGAAACTAATTCTGTTTCTGTATCGAATAGTAATAATATTACAAATACTACGCCTAATAATAATATTAATAATAACAATAATAATACTAATAATAATAATAATAATAATAATAATAATATTGCTAATAATTCTTCATCTGCAAGTATCCAAGTACAATCATCTGCAGTTGATGACGCTATTTCACAAGGCTTTAAAAACCAATGGAATTTTAATCTAGCTGATATTAATGTTGGAACTTTAGTCTTGGATGTGTGTGATGGTAGAATAGGTATGGAAATGAAAGCTCGTGGATTTTCTTTCCAATATCGTCAACCAAACCCTAATGGACGAAATATCAATAACAATAATAATAGTAATAATAATAATAATAATAATAATAATTTTTCTCCTTCTCAATCTTCCTCAAATTATTATTATCACAATAATCATCATCATCATAGTCATTTTCATCATAATAGTACATCTTCTATTAATAATAATAGCAATAAAAACAATGCTTCGAATCATTCATCTCAGAATTCTTTTTCAAATACCAATTCAAAGTCAAATAATAATTCATATGCTATGCAAGCGAGTCAACGGGCTAAAAGGGGTAGTACTAATGGGGAATCTTCAGATTCACATAATAACAATCTCAACAGCACATCTTCTTCTCTATCATCTACTTCTGGTTCTACAACGTCCACACCAGCTACATCTACGTCTAAGGCTGGGGCTACTAATACTACTGGTTCAGTAAGTTTACCCATTTCGTATGCCAAGTCAGCCGCATCAGCTTTGCCTAATAATAATAATAATAATAATAATAATAATAATAATAATAATAATAATAATAATAATAATAATAATAATAATAATAACTTACCAGCAAATTCAGGAAATAATGGACGAAAATTTTCTAATTATACGGATTCTTCTAATAATTCAACTTCTGGTACAACTACAACTAATACTGATAATAATAGTAATAATGGAAATAGTAGTAATACTAGCTCACCATCTAAATCATTAAATGGCTCATTGTCGTCTTCAGGTGCGACAAATTCATCAAGTTATAATAATTCAACTGGAAATACATCAGGATCAAATAATTCCGGGTTCCGTCCTGGAGTATGGATTGGACATATTCCTTCTGAATTGCCTAATCCAGAAGCCGAAATACGTTCTTGGTTTTCAGAACAAGATAGACCATTAATAAATTCGGTATCTATAAAAACATCTACAATTTCAAGAGTTCAATTTGCTCTTGTATATATTGGAACAAGTACTCGAGAGGCTGATGCTGCATTATCTAGGCTGAATATAGAGAAGGCAGGTAAAGCAACTCTAATTGCACCTCATCATCAAGCAAGAGAAAATTTTTCTACACATTCTGGTCGTGGTAACTCTTCACGTAGAGGTTCACATGGTTACAGAGGTAGAGGAGGAGGAGTAGGAAATTCAAGCTCTTCAAATAATACAAATTCTACGTCGAATACAGGTAACAATACTACAAATAACAACTCATCATCGAATAATTCCAATTCTAATAATGAATGATTGATTGATTTGTTTATTTTGTAAAAAAAAAAAAAGATAATAGTTAT
>JAJMCY010000429.1:0-12990 GCA_030565755.1 Ascobotryozyma cognata | reverse complement strand
TCTTTTATTTTTTTCATTTTGGTACGGTGGCGATTTTCCTCTTGGTTGCCATTTAATTTTTTATTTATTTTTATTTTTATTTTTTTTTATTTTTTGTTTTTTTATTTTTATTTATTTTTACTTTTACTTTTTCTTGTTGCCATGTCAAAATTACGGATATTCCGGATATTAGGCTATTTGTCGGTTATTAGATCGGATATATAATCGGGTATTATCTCGGTTAATATTAACGGCTAATTACGGCTATATATACATATATAGACACTAGACTAACATACAGATAACCAATTTTCAAAAGAAAATATTCATTTGATTTCCTCGCAACAAAATATTGCACTTCATCCTAATTTTTATGAAGAAGAACCAATTTCAGCTGCTTCATTTGCTGCTGCTGTGTCCCAAGGTACAAATTCACCATCTTCTGGTCAACAACAATCAGGTGCAGTACCTAATGTACCTTCAGCTAAAGGAGGTAATCGTGGTTTAACTTCTGCAGGTTCTGCAGCTAGTCCATCAGCAGCAGCAGCTGCTGCTGCTGCTGCTGTAGCTGCTGCTGCAATGAATGGTAATGATCAATCAAGTCTTCAATCTGGTACTAGATCACCTCAAACTCATTCTGCTTCACCAATTACTACTCATCAATTGCAACAACAACAGCAGCAGCAACAAGTTCATCAACAGCAACAACAACAATTACAACAATCTCAGCATGTTCAACAAGTACAAGCCCAAGCCCAAGCCCAAGCCCAAGCTCAAGCTCAAGCTCAAGCTCAAGCTCATCATCAGAATTTAATTCATCAACAACAACAGCATATTCATCATCGTCAAACTCCTCATATCCAACAACAACACCAACAACATCAAGGGTCTTCTCCTCATTTATTACATATTGGTGGTCCACCTACTCATATATTTCAATCACCTTCAAATAATCATCCTTCTCACTTACAACATCATTCAATTTTAGCTGGTTTACCATCAGGTGTTGCATCAAGTTCTTCTTTACATTCTCATCATCATTTACAACATCCAATTCAACATGATCAAGCAATTGCGGCTGCTGCTGTAGCTGCTGCTGCTAATGTTGTAGGACAATCAGCTCATGTTGGTGGTCCATCTGGTAGTGCTAGATCCCATGGTGGTGGTGGTGCACCAATTAAACGTAGAAAAGGTGGTTTAGGTGGTGAAGATTCTGAAATGGAACTTAAAAGAATTGCGACTGAATTCCTTACTCTTACTGTTGATGAATTAGCTTCAAAAGTTAGATATGATGATTCAACACCTAGTGCTGAAAAATCAAGACAAGTTTTTGGTATGAATTGGCTTATGCGTTCTTGTGAAGTTTCTCCTGATGCTGCTGTACCTAGAAATCGTATATATGCCAGATACGTTGGTACTTGTGTTTCTAATGCTATTAAGCCTCTTAATCCTGCTTCTTTTGGTAAATTGGTACGTATTATATTTCCTGATATAAAAACAAGACGTTTAGGTGTCAGAGGTCAATCTAAATATCATTATTGTGGTATACGTTTAGTTGGTGGTGATGATCCTTTGATTCCTGGAGGTCCTATCCTTCAACAGCAACATCAACACCAGCATCAGCATCAGCAACAACAACAAGTACAGCAACAAGTTCAACAACAAGTTCAACAGCAAGTGCAACAGCAAGTGCAACAACAACAGCAACAACAGCAACAACAACAACAACAACAAGTTCAACACGTTCAACATGTTCAACATGTTCAACAACAATCACAAACTCAGCAAACTCAACGTTTACAATCTCCAGGGCCTGCAACAGTTGCTGCAATTGCTGCTGTAGCAGCAGCAGCTACATCAGGTCATGCACTTTCAAATGTTGGAACTTCTGGTTCCAATTCATCTATTCCTGAAGTATCATCACAAAATCATCAAATTATCCATCAATCTAGTCCACATGGGGATGTGAATGATAACAACAACAACAACAATACTAACAATAACAATAATAATAATAATAATAATAACAATAATATTGAAGAAGATGAAAACTCTGATTCAAAAGAGGCAAATACAGTTTCAATGATAAGTCAAGCAGTTGCAGCAGTAGCAGCTGCTTCTGGTTCTAGTTCAGTTTCAGTTTCTACTTCTTCTTCTAATGGGAGTGGAAATTCTAATACAAACTCTAATGGGAATGGAAATGGAAATGGTTCTACAAATGGTAGCAGATCACCAACTAGTGACATGAGTGTATTTCATTAATATGGATTACATGAAATAGTTTGGATTGAGAAACGTTAGATGAATATAAATATTAATGGTATAGTTAGAAAATAAATAAAAAAAAATAAAAAAAAAATAAAATTCCAAAAAAAAAAAGCAAAAAATAAAAATCAAAAAAATTAATAAATTAAAAAATGAAAAAAACGAAAGAAATCAATATGAATGTTATTTTATTTGGGGTTTACGTTAATAGTGTTATGAGTATTATATAATATGTTATAAATAAGTATTTTAGTATAAATAAATGAGTGTAATGTAAATAAATAAACGCAAGGGTTGAGTTTAAGGAATCCTATAGGAACCTATATAAGTGGTTTCTATTTGGTTTCTAATGCGAATGAGCCATCATTGAATATATACTTAAACAAGCAAAGTGCTATACCATGCTTAAAATATAATAAAAGACATAATAATACGCAGTAATACAACGTTATATTATAGTAAACCATACAATATGCTCATACAAATATAAAATCATATATATTTTGTAAAATATATTAATTATAGGCTACAAATACACGCGTAAAGTAGATGATAAATAAAAAATGTGCAAAAATAATAGAGTTTATTTATAGAAATAAAAAATATAACTGTGGAATATAAATAAAAACCTATAAATACTATTACATACAACTACTACTAATTATTAAAAATATACGTGTACTCAATTTAATTTTACATATTAAATTACAAATTACCCTGTACATATTACACTATTACAGTTTATAATATTCTACTAAATAATTCATACTAAATAATTCATACTAAATAATTCATACTAAATAATTCATACTAAATAATTCATACTAAATAATTCATACTATATAATTCATACTATAATTCATACTGATAAGTTAACAAGACACCTAACCTGGGTAATTCATACTATATAATACTAATCTACATACAACAACAATACATCACCATAGAAACACAGTATAATAGGACGCGGATTTCTATCACTCTAGTAAAATATAATTATCTTCTAGAAGAATCCATCACGTTGCTAGGCAACAGAGACCGCAAATGTCTATACTATATATATATAATATAATATAATAAATATTACCATACAAATAAGAAAAGAAAACATTATAAATTACTATAGCAAACATAAACTGTTGTTTACTAGTTTACTATATAATAAAAATTATATTTCATTCAGAATTATATTTCATTCAGTATTCTATTACTTACGAATATTATTATTTTTATTATTTTTTTAATTATTTTAATTATTTATTTTATATTATTTTGACTTTTCCTTTTATTTACTTTGTTGTGATTCTGTTTTGACGGTTTCCCAATTAGGTTGTTTTCACGCTTGTTTATTTACTTATTTATTTATTATTTATTATTTATTATTTATTTATTTATTTAGCATTTATTTTTTAATTAATTAATTAAATTTTTTTTTTTTTTTTTTTTTTTTTTTTTTTTTTTTTTTTTTTTTTTTTTTTTTTTTTTTTTTTTTTTTTTTTTTTTTTTTTTTTTTTTTTAATTAGTTAGCATTTATTTTGCTTTGTTGCATATAGTTGTTTACATTTTTTCAGCGCGATTCCAATTTGACCGGTTTTTTTTTGCCTATATAAAGACTTGATTTCCCCCCTTTTTTTCTTTTTTTCTTTTTTTCTTTTTTTCTCTTTTCCTCTTTTTCTCTTTCTATCACTATGGTTAAAGAAAATGGACTTTATAATTTATTGGGAATTAGCCCAACCGCTACAGAGGCTGAAATTAAAAAAGGATATAGAAAGATGGCATTAAAATATCATCCTGATAAAGCTGGAAATGACCCTAAATCAGCAGAAAAATTTAAAGAAGTCTCTGAAGCTTATGAAATTCTTTCTGATAAAGAAAAACGTGAAATTTATGATCAATATGGTTTAGAATTTGTTAGACATGGTGGTAATGTTCCAAATCCTGATGGTGGTGCTTCTGGTGGTTTCCCTGGTGGTGCTGGCGGATTTCCAGGTGGTGCTGGTGGATTCCCATTTAGTGCAGGTTCTTCTGGTCCAGGTGGTACAAGAACTTTTAGATTTTCAACAAATGGTGGTGGTGGTGGTCCAGGTGGTCATTTTTCAGGTTTTCATGCTTCAGATCCAAATGATATTTTTGCTCAATTTTTTAAATCAGGTATGTTTGGTGGTGGCGGTGGTGGTGGATCATCAACTGGGTTTGACTCTGATGATGATTTTTCAAATGCTGGTGGCTTCCATTCATCAAGAGGTGGTGGTGGTCATGGTTCATCACAACATCAAGGTGGGTTTCCAGGTGGCTTCCCAGGTGGTTTCCCAGGTGGTGGAATGAATAATAATATGAATAATAATAATAATAATAATAATTCATCTCAAGATGAAAAATCAACATTTACTGTTAAATTACCAGTTTCATTAAATGATTTATACACTGGTACAGAGAAAAAAATGAAAATTAAACGTAAAACTAGATCAGGTAATGAAGAAAATAAAATACTTTCAATCACTATAAAACCAGGTTGGAAAGCTGGTACAAAAGTTACCTTCCCTGGTGAAGGTAACTATCAACCAAATGGTACTACCCAAGATGTAGTATTTTTAATTGAAGAAAAACCAGATCCATTATTCTCAAGAGATGGAAATAATCTAAAATATAATCTTAAACTTACTTTCAAAGAAGCCTTATTAGGTTTCGAAAAAACAATTACTTTACTCTCTGGAAAAAAGATAAAAGTTTCGTCTGCAAGACCAGTACAACCTAGTTCAGCACAAAAATATCCTTCTTTAGGTATGCCAATATCAAAGTCTCCAGGCACATTTGGGGATTTAGAAATAATTTATAACGTTGAATTCCCTCATTCCCTTACTGATAAGCAAAAGGAAGTATTGAATGCAAATTTTTAAAATATTAACCACAAACTACTCCGAGTATTCATTACCATATATATCAGATAATGTATATATGTTTTTGCCATTTGTTTTGTTTGGTTGTTTATTTTTTGCTTATTTTTTTTTTGTTTTTTGTTTATTGTTCACTTAATATTCTTATATTATGAATCTATTAATGACTTATTTATTGTTTACTATTTATTATTTTGTTTTTATTTATTATTTTTTGCACTTATTTTATTGGTTCTTGGGTTTTATGTTCTCTTGTTACAATGACATAAATACTTACAAAGTGAAGTTATAAAATAGAGTTATTTTGAATATTGTACAGAGAAAATTAAAAAAATAAAAAAAAAAATAAAAAAAAAAAAAAAAAAAAAAAAAAAAAAAAAAAAAAAAAAAAAAAAAAAAAAAATAAAAAAAAAATCA
Source organism: Ascobotryozyma cognata (assembly GCA_030565755.1). Taxonomy (NCBI): domain Eukaryota; kingdom Fungi; phylum Ascomycota; class Trigonopsidomycetes; order Trigonopsidales; family Trigonopsidaceae; genus Ascobotryozyma; species Ascobotryozyma cognata. Next base: position 7,435 of record JAJMCY010000429.1, on the reverse strand, counting down.
AATACAAATAAAGATACACAAATAAGAAAATAAAACAAACAGACAAAGATAAAAAAAAAAAAATACAAAATACAAAATACAAAATAGACATCTATTAACAAATTGTTCTTTCCTGTTATAATAATTATAATTACAATAACTAATATAAAAAACTATGCACAATGTGCCGCTGTCTATTCAGATTTACTTTTCTTTTTCTTCTTTTCCGACTTTTCATCATCACTATCATCATCATGAGATTTACGCTTTTTGTCTTTCTTTTCTTTCTTTTCTTTCTTTTCTTTCTTTTCTTTCTTTTCCTTTTTATCTTTCTTTTCCTTTTTTACCGAACTAACAGAAATATCAGCTTCTTGAGTAGGTTTTGAAGGCGTAGATATGGGAGTGGATGTATCATTATTGGGAACAGTATTTGCAGGAGTGGAAGAAACATCTGTGGTTGAAGTAACATCATTGACAATCTTAAGATCAACATAAGAAGATTTCCAATTTGTTGGTGTGCTTTCATTATTATTACCATATTTATCTAATTTTCCCTCAGCTTTAAGTTTTTTCTTTTTTAAAGCAACAGGACCTAGACCCCATCTTCTCGGATAAGTATCTCTTTCCATTATACAACGTTTAACTTTTGCTACAACACCATGATCACAAGTTGCAAGATCAGTTGTTGACATTTGAGCAATACCTAAAGCAATACCTTCACCCTTTGTTGTGAGTAAAACAACTTCCATTTCAGGTTCAATACCTTCCTCATATCTTAATAAACCAGGAATCATTAATTTTGCACCATAACATACAGCATTAACAGCAGAATCTTTTACAACAATACGTTTATAACCAATTAATAATGATTCTAAAGGTCTTATAACACGTCTAAGATAAGAATCATCTCTCGAATTATCATATAACCATTGTGCATCAAGTATATCATGTAAAGTGAAAATATTATCATTTTCAGAAAGAGCACCTGAACGTACACGACGAAGTTCTTGCATATGTGCACCAATTCCAAGCAAAAGACCCATATGAACACATAATGTTCTCATATATGTTCCTGCTTCACAAGATACCCAAAATACAGCCATATTACGATTTGAATCAAACTCTAAAAGCTTAGATTCATGAATAGTTCTAATACGCAATTGTCTTTTAACTGCTGAAATAAGTGGTGGTCTTTGAAATAATGCTCCACTAAGTGTTTCTAAACTTCTTGAAACTCCGGCAATACCATCTGGTACTACATCATGCATTCTAGCAATACAAACATACTCTTTACCTGCTCCTTGTTGTGCTTTAACCAATCTTGTAGCTCTATCAATACAAACAATTAAACATCCTGTAACTTTTGGATCAAGTGTACCAGAATGTCCAGTCTTTTCAACTCTTAATATACGTTTTATCCAAGCAACAACTTCATGTGAAGATGGATTTGAAGGTTTATCTAGATTAATGACTCCACTTGAAATATAATCTTTTAATTCTCTTTTTAAAGGTGCTGATCCACTATTTGATAGCGTTAATAATCAATAAGAAAAAGAGGGATTGAGTATTTAAAAAAAAAAAAAAAAAAAAAAAAAAAAAAATCCAACTTACTTTGGAATTGGTGTATAATGACCTGATCGAACTAATAATTTATCATAATCCTTAAGCAACAGCGGCCAATCCGATGCATTTGTTCGTGCTGTAATATTTTCTGGTTTTATAAATGATTCTTCGTTACTCATTTCAAATTATTTTATTGTTATTTTTATTTTTATTTTTTTTTTTTATTTTTTTTATTTTGGTTTTTTAACGAATTATATTAGTTAAGTAAAATTTTAATTTTTAAGATAAAAATTTGCCAATCGCTTATATAAGCAGTTTAAAAATATTTTACGGTTGTTATAGTGACGTTTTTGTTTGGTTATTCTTTTAACCATATTTTAATATAATAGAAAAGCATTTTTATGTGATATAATATCACAGAAAAATGGTACAGAAAGCTCTGTCTGACTGCACACTTTCTCTAAGTGCCCACCGGACCCGTTCACGGAAGGTGTGCAGTTAGACAGAGTTTACTTTATTTGTCAATTTGTACTGTATAAAACAAAAATAAAAGTATTTAATTTATTATTTAGTAATACATTAAGTTGGAAAAAACAAGACTACAACAAAAGCAATTGTGAATAAGAAATATAAGATAAAATTTAATTGTTCACAATGGCAAATAATATAAACAGATAGTGTTTTTTATAAAGGCTTATGAATTTCAAAGAAGATATACGTACAGGATTTTACGAAAATTAGGGAGGATTTTATGTCGAAGCTAAATATTTTTATGTACAATATTTTCAGGGCTCTTCTAAGTTGGTTGTGCGGTTGGTTGAATTTTTTTTTCAACCAAGCCGGGTAAAACACTTAAATGTTGGGATCGATTACTAGTCAATACTAATAAGTAAGCATTATATTCTTTATACCATCTACGAGATCAGGGTTTAGGTCTAATACACTTTATCATACATTCAGAAGATAAAACATATATGAATCTCAAATACAAGGTCATGCAAATCATCTTTCATTTGAGGATTATTCTAATAGTATATATATAGCTGTAAATATATATGTAGAGTTTAATTAATCAAGGTAAATAATAATATATTGTAACATAGTTAATAGTATGGCAGATAATAAACAGTTCACTATGGATACCAACAGTAAAATAAGGGTTTTTAAATTTCATAGTTACTGTAAATTGTAAAAAGATACTTACTAATTAAATACTGTCCTAGTAACCAAATATAGAGCTATGAACTATTTAAAGTAAAGAAAATTGATAAAACAAATATAAGTAAATATATACATACAAGTAACTTATTACTATGTATTCATGTAATTTTTGAAATACTACTTATGTTTAATAGACGGATTTCGAGCCAATTAGTTTATGTATTTCTTTCTTACAGCTTTTTATAATTAGCTTTTTTTACGTTTATTTTACGGAATCCATTGTATTTGCCATGGTAACAAATATTTTCAACCGCTGCGCGGTTGAAGAAAAAAAGAAAGAAATGTTCTTAATCGTGTTCAACCGATGTTGACAAGCTATGTCTACAGATTTGTTTCTATTATTTGTATTCCTAAAAAGTATCCTATTGGACCCATGTCCTGTCATTTTAAAAATTGATTTCATAAGCATCTTATAATCTTTTAAAAAAGTTATACTATTTTTACTAACAATAAAGTTATTCGTATATACAGCAATTATAAGTTTTTGCAATACCAATAATAAAATATAAATACCACATTCGAAGGAAAAAAAAAAAAAAAAATCGATGAACTCATTTGTCTTTATAAATTTGTAAAAAATATGACACCAACAACAAGAAGCTTGTTTAAAACCATATAATAATCTTTTTAATTTCTATAATCTATTTTTATTATTTTTATCTTTAAAACCAGAAAGTTGTATAATATATATTTCCTCTAATATTTCACCATATAAAAAGGCGGTTTTAACATCAAGTTAATCTATTTTATAGTTTTCCTAAACAGCAATCGAAATAATAGTCCTAGTTTTTTTAAAACATATCTATTGCGCAAAGATTTCTTTGCAACCAATACCAAAATATTAAGTAAATCCGCACGCAGTTAGTATTGCTTTATATTTATTAATAGTGCTATTTGAATTTAATCCTTGTTATAACATTCATTTTGCAGTTATTATTTTTTGATCAGTAGGTAGTTCTGACATTTTGTAAACTTTATCTTTATTTAGACTGTTCATTTCATCTTTGCATACCTTTTTTCCATTAGCTCTATTTTTGTGAATTTTTTGCTTGCGAGATAGTTTTAGGTTCTAAAGAAAATAAAGTAGATTCGGTAATAACTGCAGTTAATTAACTTGAAGAATCTTTATATTTAATAGTAACTAGTTTATTTTGATGTTTTAATTTATCAGATTCATTGTCATCATCATTGTTTTGAATTTTTATTTCAGTATAGTTTATTGATTCTTCATTAGTAGAAACACCAGTAGATACCCCACGTACTTCTATTTCTAGTAGTGTATTTGTTGATGATATAGTAAAGAAAGTCGGTTCGAAAACTTAATATTCTTGATTTAAATCATTCTATAACTATTGAGTGTTTTCTAAATGATAATTTGATCTGTAGTTTCATGTTTCCAAGAAAAGTATTTTCCTTACTAGGCAAATAATCAAAGTCGTCAGTAATGAAGATAAAATCTCTATAATGATTAAAATTAATTTTATCAGTTTCAATTTAAATAGTTTGCTCATTCTTCAAATAAATTAAATCAAATGCCTTTTAATCCTGAATATCTTCAACAAAAAATTTAGCTGATTCCATTAGGATTACTTATTTATAATTTAAATGTATAATGCTATTAGTAGATATAGTAGAATTAAATGTAGAATTAGTTGTATTAGAACTTTCCTGTTTTGATTCAGGTATATTAAAATTAGTATCCTTTTGTTAAGTTCTTTCATTTGTTTTATTTTTATACTAATTTAGTACTAAAGCAATTTTATTAAACACTACATCAAGCGCTATCATCATATAATTTCTATTTGAAGCTAAAATCTTATAGTTTTTTTATGTTGAAGAATAACACTTACAATTATTAATTAATCAAATCCTATTTACTATATTGGACCCACATTTGTATGAATGAAGTAATAAAGGGATAATATATAACCGGATATATAAATAGCTAGATAAAACAAATTAAGAAAAAAATTACCGTAGTCTAAAAGAAATACAAATATACATAATGCAAATATATAAATAAATAAGTGCAAATAGATATCGTGAACATAATGCCTTAAAGAAGAAATAGAAGAGGACAAAACAATGTCGCACAACATTTTGACACATCAAAAAATCCAAGTATACAACAGAAAAATACGATTCTAATTTTCTTTTTTTTCCTTTTGATATCTGAGCCCATGCAGTGCATCCAAAGATTCCTATATGTTTGAGACTTGGAATTCATCCAAACCATAATTTATACGAAGATTTATTATTTGTTACACGAGATAATTTTATTTCTAACCTGTAGTGCAAATATTACAGCTTAGCCTAGAATTTTTTGATAGATTGCTAGCTTTTAATAAACCAATTGCTAAGATCATAATTTTTCTTTAAAATCTTTCAGATAAATTATTTTATTTTGAAAAATGCGGAACTGAAAATTGCTGAATTATTTCTTCAGTTTTGCAAAATTTTTAAGACTATGAGTTGTGTATCCACTATTATTATTTGATCATAGAATAAAGAATTTATAAATTTCATTTGAGAATACATTATTAATCATTAAGACATATTTTTTGATGTTTTCATATATTTCTAATTTATTTTTTAACATAAAATATACGAATATTGAAGAAATCTGTTTATTAAAACTAATACGTGACTTAAACTTCCTTTAGCAGAAACATCTGCGTACATAATATCTGTATGCACGAATTTTATTGGTTTAGTTGATTTATTTGCCTTGTTTGAACGAGTAGTCTGTAACGCTTTTCAGTTGCATATGGCTCATATAAATAAATATAACCTTTATGCAATTTTAATTTATGATTTTTATTATTTTATATCTATTTAAAGAGCAAAGTATATTTACTTAGTTTTAGTAGTACTTCATATCCTTTTAAGATCGTAACTTTATCTATTTCTCCAATTTTTATTTGTTTTTATCTAATAATAGCTATCTTTTCATAATAAAAAGTAAATTTATTTAAATTTTCTTTTGAACTTGTTTAGTGGAAAAAGACACCAGAGTTATTTTGTAAAGAACTGAGTTGTTGGTTTAAGTGAAATTCGCGTCAAATATTAAGGTATAATAATCTTTTTATTTATACTTATTTATTAATATATAAAAAAAATTTTATATTTGAAGCTATCAATTTTTTCACAAACTGTTATAAAACTATATAAAGTAAAAAAAAATGAATTATAAATCTTATTGTTCAAATTATTAATTTCCAATTTTTTTTGTCATTTGAAATTAAGGCATATATATTAATTTAAATATTTTAATTAAATATTTTATGGGAATTAATATTTACACCCAGAAGAAGGGGTTACATAAGCACAGTTACTAAATGGAGGAATTAATTAGAAAATAGAAAATTTCTAAATATAAATAGACCTGATACCTTCGTACATAGTAAAGAAAATAATTAAGATTAGTATTAATAAGTGTTGTTTTGGGAAATCCATATTGTTAAGTAGTTAATAAATTATAAGTTGAGTAAATAAATAACTATACTGTGATAAGTATATGTTAGTAAGAAAATAGATTTACTATGAGAAGTATAAGTAAAAGAACAATATATATATATTTAATGATATATATATATTGAACAAGGACAGTTTAATAAAGTCAAATTAATTATATTAAAGTTTATATGAAGGTAAATTATAAAATTATTAAGTTTAAAAGTTAAAAAAGAAAAAAGAAAAACAGATAAACTCGATGATATTTATATTAAAATATCATTGAGCATATAATTAAACAATAAAAATGCATATAAAGTAAACAATAAAAAAACATATATTTGTATGCAGAAGTATCGATATTTTCCTTAAGAAAATAAAGATAACAGCAACCAAATAAATAAATAATAAAAATAAGTAAACAATAATAATATGAAAATAAAGTAAGAGAGTAATAAGGAATAATAATAGTAAGATAAATAATAAAAATAAAGTTAAGAAAAATATAAGAATTTAAACATTAGATTGTTTAATAGAATCACTCCCACTCAATCTAATGTCCAATAAACCAATTGACTTAATTAATCTTAGAAATAAATCCTTCGAGAGAGGCTTGGTAAAGATGCCAGCTAGCATGACTTCAGTACGACAGTATTCCACTAGAATAGCTTGATCAGTTATTTTAGAGCGTTGAAGTGATAGGCAATGTCGATGTGTTTAGTCCTTTCATGATGAACTGAATTATGAAGTAATTTTATACAGCCCATATTATCCTCGTATACCAAGGTAGGAGTTTTGCTTAAAACCTAAGGAACAGAATAGACTTCAAAGCCAAGATGTCTCTTTTGATGCTAGACTCATAGCCATGTATTCAGCTTCTGTTGTTGAGGTAGCAATGGATTTCTGTTTTTTTGACTTCTGTTGCATCTACGTATGTTTTATTACGTATTATACTACAGAGAGCTAAAAATAAAAAATGTTGTATTATTAAAGTATTACTAGTATTTGTATTTATATGTATGGGTATTGATAATGCCACCCGGTAGTTTTTACTATTAGCACCCGGTAAATTTCTACCCTAGACCAGAACTTCCTAATATAGTTTAGTGTTTTAATTTTATTAACACCCTGAGCCCATTTATACTTTTTTCGAATTATATATTTTTCTCTCCCAATGGAATTATTTAAATGATTTACATAATCTTTTTGTAATCCAACT
>JAJMCY010000428.1:0-13027 GCA_030565755.1 Ascobotryozyma cognata | reverse complement strand
ATGATTATATTTTATCTAATAATGTAAGATCTGCTTGTACCAAAATACCAACTGCTGATGGTAAAATAATTTCAGTACAAATTGATGTAAATCAAGAACAAAAAAATCTTGATTTATGTTTTTAAGTTATTAAAAGTTTATTCTTAGTTGGGAATCAATATCTCATTATGTTTTTATATTTATTCTATTAATTTTTTTTTATATTTAAGTTTAATTTGAAATTAAACAAAAAGAAAATTAATTCAATTATTTTTTTAATTTTAAAATTTTATTAATAATTACTTACTGTTAAACTATTTTTAAACAAAGTTTATAAATTATTTTTTAATAAACCCTTTTTATGTATTTATAAATTTGTACTACACTAAATGATTATATAATAATAATAGCCTGAATTTTTTAGTATATTAGTAAGAAACAAAAAATTATATTATATAATTGCAATAAAAAGATATTAGTAAATAAATGTCCCCACTACTTTATTAAATAATAAAATAATAGTTTAATCATAAATACTAAAGTGATATTATTTAATTGTGATAAAAAGATATTAGTAAATAAATATCCCCACTACTTCATTAAATAATAAAATAATAGTCTAATTATTAATATTTTTTTTTACTTTAATTAATAAAAATATTAAAGTATTTAATATATTTTCTATTTGATGTGGGGAGTAAAACTATTTTTAAAGATATATTAGAAATGAAAAGAGTATTAAAGCAGCAAATTATTTTCACAAAGGAAAAAAAAAAAAAAAGAAAAGAAAAGAAAAGAAAAGAAAAGAAAAGAAAAGAAAAGAAAAGAAAAGAAAAGAAAAAGACAAAGAAAAAATACACAAAAAATACAAATTACATTTAATATCATATATCTAATAAACTAATTATTAAAAAAATTTATTTAAGAATAATAGTAAATTAAATAAAAGTCAAAATGTTATTTTCAATTTATAAGTTTTTTGTCTTTTTTACTAGTATTGTAATCTGTGCAGTATTAGAAGGTAATTAAATGTTGCTTTATTTTACTAAATAAATAATAAAACCTTTAAAAAATATATAACTTAAAAATACTTAAAAATATGCTTATTTTTTTACTTTAATTAGATTAATTTCTAACACAATATATAGCAAACAATAATATGAATGGGTACAATAATAATCAAATAAAATTGGTTAATTCTCCAGAAATTGAGTGCTATGCAAATTGTGATGGATATAACTATTACGACATATATAATTATAATCATTTGGAAAATGTGCAAAGAATTCCTTTATCTGAAAAGTTTGAAAAAACTACTAGAAACTTAATAACAGTTGGCGCTGCCATCGCTGCAACAGGGACATTGGGATGCCTTTCTGGGATATTCTCTACTGTCTGTTGTCCGATGGCTACCATAACTACAGCAATAGTCGCATTAATAACTTTAAGTCAGTTGATTGTTACTAATGCCATGAGGTATTACGAGCAGAGTAGTATAAACTCATGTAGTAACAATAATTTTGGAAATGGAGTTTATTATCCATTTTTTAATGCAGCATTTGATTGGGTAGATAATCAGTTTGTATTGGTTGATAGCTCTAATAAGAATTTATATTCACAATATCTTGTATCTGATTCAAATGAGATTAATGATGAGCTATATGATATTGAGAACAACTATTATACAGAACTCGCATATTCTATGAATTCTCACAGTACAGATATCCCAAAGGTACCTTTTAATGTGACTCTTCATCACTTGGATATTTCTATTGCAGTTTTATCTGTCGATCTAGCAATAGACGATTTGAAAAGTTGCAATATAAATTCAAATTACTTAAAAAGTAATGTTAATAATTCTGATTCCGAAACTAAAGATCTTGACATAGAAAGCGTCACCTCTGTTCATTTCCACATCAAAAAAAAAGACTTGGAAGATGTGAGTTATGATCCTAATGGAGTTACATTTATCAGACCTGATTTTATTTCTGAAGCACTTAACAATTATATTCTTAATTACAACGTTCGTTCAGCTTGTCTTACGCTCCCATTATCAAATGGAAAGACTATACCGGCGCAAATCGATGTCAATCAAATACAAAAAACTTTGGATTTTTGTTTTCCTTCTTTGTAGCTTATATAAATTAGTATAATTTTTTTTTTTTTGTTTTTTAATATTAGTAAAACATTGTACATAAAATATTAATTTACAAAATATTTACATATAAAAATTTATTATCATTATATATTATGAATTTATTTTTTTTTTTTAAAAAAAAAAAAAAAATCTTTTTTAGTTTTTTCTTTTTTTCGATTATTAAATTTATGATTCAAAACAATCCAAATTATTTTCTAATAAATAATTAACATCGATTTGAAATAGGAGATGATCATTTTGAAGAATAGGTACTTTTCCACAAAAAGAAAAACTATTATGACTTAAAATGAAGTCATTAATAGATTGGATAAATTCAGGATCACTAATCTTCTCAAAATGTTTATTAAAGTTAATAATGTTTTTGTTTTCAAAATGAAAGTGTAATGCCCAAACCTCTTCAAAGTTATTTTTATTATTAATAAATAAGGAAGGACTAAGTTTTTCAATAAAATAGTAATGCTTATTTAAAGACTTGTATAAGTATTCGATTGATATTGTAAGAAAATCATTATTTGAATCTACATTAATATTAAAAGGTAAGCTGTTATTTTGAGAAATGCTATCAAAATTAATATAAAAGTTATCATCAGGAAGATTAGATCTTTTAATAAGAGAATTTGCTTCTACTACTTCTAATTCTCCATCTATCCAATCAAATGAATTAGAAAAGTGCAAGTTGCCAATTATTGCATCACTGTTAATAGATCTTTTAGAGTTCCATTTTTTAGCCATTTTTGCAAGATATAGTAAAGCTTTAAAAGAAAGCATTGCTGTATAACCTGGACACGCAACTGCAGAAAATACACCAGTGAAACAAGCAAGTTTTGAAGCCATTAAAGTAACATCTCCTACTGTTGATGCAACTTCTAAAATAGCATCAGTATTTGAATAGCTAGGCATTGGTACTTTTTGGTTTATATTGTTTAATGAATTTTTTGTTTCAAATTCTAGGTTTAAACTAGTGTCGCTTTTTGAAGAGCTGAGCTCCTTTGTTTTTATATTTCTGTGATCTGATAAAGGCTTTATTTTATTTAAATGATTATTAGCAAGCGAATCTTTGCCCGCTTTATTTATAACATTATTTGAAGGCAAGGATGAAAATTGAGTTGCATATTCCGTTTTATGTTTCATTTCACTAGGAAAATTAGGTGACCAATTTTTATCGTAATATTTATGTTTACTATATTGATCATTATTAGAATAAACTAATCTTGGATTTTTGTATTCATATTTGTTAAGATCATTATATTCTTGTATTTTTTTATTACTCTTCGGCTTATAATCTAAATATTTTTTGTTTTCTAAGTTATACATTTCATTTCTATCTTCATATCTTTTAATTAAATGGATTTCTTGTTCACCAACGTTTTTATCAGAGGACTCGTTATTAATTTTTGATATACTGTTAGTGTTTAATTGTATTTCACTTGCTTCTGTAATTTCTGTTAAAGATTCAAGTTGAAAATCGTTACTATAATCATCTATGTTATTGTTATTAGCTGGCTGCTGTATATCTTCTAGAGCTTTATTGTCAAGCTTGGAATTATTTTCATTTTCAATATTTAAATATCTGTTCTCTGAATCTAGTTCTTTGTTATTTTCATCACTAGAAATTAATTTACCAATTCCAATTATTCCGGTTATTGCTTGTATTCCATTATTGATTGAAGCTAAAGTTGCGTCAAACACTCTTGTGGTCTCTTGAAAATTATCTAATAAGCCATTTTTACTTTTATAATTATTTTCTTTCGAAATTTTGTGTTTTGAAATATCTTTTGTTTTACTAGGTTTTTTCTTGGTTTTATTTACTTTCGTAAATTTTGTTTTTAAAAATTTTGGACTAAATCCAGCCATTTTAAATTAATTGCTTACTGTTAAATATGTATTTACTTTTCTTAGCAATATGCTTTAACCAAATCTTCTGGATATTTTATTTATTTATAGGTCTTGCATTATAAATTATCAATTCAAAATAAACATTAAATTTTATAAAAAAGTAAGTAGTTTCGTGTTGTTTTCATTTTTATACTAAACGAAAATATATCTTTATACAAATTTTTCCATTTTTTAAAACATAAGCATATTATTTTTTTAAGAAGATTATTAAAAACTTTTTTTAAAAACCTGTAACAATATTTTACATAATGATATTTTTTATATTATTCCCTTGTTGTCTATGTTTAATAAATAAAAATAATGTAATCGAAATAATAAAAGTGATGAAGTTTAAATAAATTACTTAAGCTAAATTTCAGTTAGAAATATAAAATTTACGAAATAAATTAATAATCAATCACTGCACATGTAAGTAAAAAAAAAAAAAATATTAGTTGGCTATTCTGATAAAAAATTTAAAATATGAACTTTAAAACGTCAGGGCAGTAAAATAATAAAACAAAGTACCATAATACGACAAGAATAATTTATAACAAAAAGATATTAAATTATTTTGAAACGAGTAAATAATAATATATATGATATGCAATAAATCTTTAGTAATCTAAATTTGATTATAACTTTTCGTCATTCATATTGTTTTGAGTAAAAAATAATACGACTTAACAAAAACACTCTAACTACACTCTAACAGAAATAGATGTCCGACGCATTATAATTATAGATACAATATACTTTAACTGAAATTATAAATATAAAGTTTGCTATAAATAAAAAATTAAATCATTCATATTTAATAATAAATAAATAGTAAAAAATTAGTAAAAAATTAAACATTCTATATATAAATACATGCATTTATGTATGGATAGAAAAATTTGACAGTTCAAAAAGCTATACTAGTCTCAGAGCAAAAAAAATAAAATATGTAATCCTGTAAAAAAGTAAAAAATTATATAAGTTGTACAATATTTTTTAGTTAATTATACTTTACGCTTGCATTAAAATATAATTAAGATGTATATAATAACATATAATAAAACAATTCACAATATATAATAGCCTTATGCAGAACAACTAATTTCAAGGCTTTTCATCAGTGTAAGCAATAAATGGAAACTTATTAAATGATAATTAACAATCGTAAAAATAGCGCAAATTATCAGAATTATTAAGAACGGAACTTTCTGCCGATTAACTTACTATACAAAATTAATAAAATAAATATTTATTGATGCATAGGGTTTACACGTTATTCATGATGCTTCGAGTTTTTTTTTTTTTAATGTATATAATTACATTTATTGTATCATCTACTTGAGAACAGTGTAATATTTATTTCGGGTTGTTTTTAAATAAGTGTAAAGCTATTTTAGTATAAATTTTAATAATATAAATTGTTTTTTTTTAAAAAAAAAATTATAAGTTTAAGCATAATTTATATAAATGAAATTCAAAGTAGCCAATTAACGTCTATCTATATATTTAGTTTATTTGTATAAATCTGTTTAACATACAAATATTTTTGCTTTCATGCTTGAATAAAAATTAAAATCTGCAAAAAAAAAGCTTTATTGTATTTAAAGATAACAGTAAAAAAAAAGCTTGTATAAATAGAAATTATTGCAAAAAATTACCATTTAACTTGATAAATAAATAAAAATAAAGATTATTTATTAAATATTTAGATTTTTTTTATGTTAATAAATATCTTTAAAATATATATATATAATATATAATAATTTATATGCGTGAATTGAGCAGAAAAAAAATCATTTTCAATAATTTTTAAAAAAATAATAAACTTTCTATTTTAAAATTGGTTTTAATGTATTTCTGTTAACAGAAAAAAAAAATACGCAACTACTTTTCATCTTTATATAAATAATAAAACAATATTGATAAATTATCTATCTATATTTTTAATACGAATTTTTTAAGCATAATTTCATAGTTAAAAAAAATATTTTTTTCTTATTTTATTAATCAAATAATTATTGTATTGTATCTATATTAGTAAAAGTAATTTATTTTTTTAGCAATCTGAATAAAAAATTGCAAGGCTTATTTTATTTTTTATCCTAAATCCTAAAATATGACAAGTTAATGTGTTTTTATAAAAAATAAACTTTGAAATAAAATAATATTTGATAGTAATTAATTAAGCTTCTATTGCACAATTGCAATATTCATTGATATTTCCGTGTTAAATTATAAGATGATATTAGTATACTTTATATGTATATTATATGATTAATAATTCAATCGGTATCTTATATAATAGTATATACTAGGATTTATACAATATATTGCTTTTCAATTAATAACATAATAATTAAAATATATAATTTGATATTTTTTATTTGTAAATAATCTAATAATATAATATAATTCTACTATATGTAACTTTTTTGTACGGACTACTGTGATTTGTATTGAAATTATGCTTTAACTTAGTAAAAAAAAAATTAATTTTTTTTTCGATTTTTTTTTTTTTTTTTTAGAAATTACTAATAATATATTATTCATTTGAATACATACTAAAAAAAAACTGCAAATAGTGAAAGCAACACTCTTTTTTTTTAAACTTTTCAACCAAATTATAGTTAAAATCAACTAAGTAAAGTAATTTGCTTAAAAAAAGAAAAATTATAATAAATATTAATTAATAAATTAAAATAAATATTTTATTTATGTTGTGAAAATCGGAGCATTTTATCTACTAATGAAATACTAAAATTGCATAAATTTTTCATTTTATAATTAAAGCTAGTACATTAGCTTATTACAAAAAATTGTTTAACATTTTTAAAAACAATATAATTTTATTAATATCAAATTTTAATTAAAAAGAAATTGATTTATGTGCATTAATAAAATAATTTAATAAATAAAAAAAAGAATTAATTTAATTAAATAGTATGAATACTTAATATTTATAAAATATATAACTTTTTTTTTTTTTTTTTTTTTGTTTGTTTGGGGAAAGAAAAGGGAAGGGGGTTGGGTTTTTACAGGTTGTGAATCAAAATCATTAAATATCCGTTCAATTTTTTATATGTAAGAAATCTATGTATTCATGCAAAAGTAAAATCTAATATAAAAGATGGCAAGCTAATACACAGTTTATAATTACACGAATTATTTTATGTATTTCCTCTTTTTTGTTTTTATGAATAGAGATCGGTTTTGTAACAAATAACTGTTAATTTTTTAAAGATAAATTATGAATAATTGGAAAATTATATTAAGCTTTTGGCTATGTATATCTTTTTATGTCAAGGCAACACCTTACCTAACTTCTGATACAAAAAGTAATTTATTATCAAATAAAACAACTTTTTTGGATGACCAACCTTATATTATTTTGTTAAAAAACGGTCATAAATTAAATAACCACTTAGAATTTTTACGTGAACATGTCAGTTCCTCATTTCAAAAAAATTCAATATTACCCAACATATTAAGAACATTTGAGTTACCATCATTTATTGGCTACTCAGCCAAGCTATCTTTTCCTCTCTATCAACTTTTGCAAGTTGCAACAGATGTACTATCTATTATTCCTGATGAGCTAGTATATGCTGCAGAAATACCCTCTGAGAAAAATCATAAAAATTATACTTTACATTCAGGAGAATTACCACTTGATATAATTGATAGGAATAATCATTTTGAACAGTTAAATACATATACATGGGCACTTCCCAGAATTTCATCTAAAGAGAAAAAAGTAGTTAAAGATACATATTTGTATCCTAAAAATGCAGGAGAAAATGTAACTGTTTTTGTTATAGATACTGGGGTAGATGTATCAAGGAAAGAATTTGAAAATAGAGCATCTTTAGGTTTTAATGCACTAGATGGATATGAAAATCATACTGATTTTAATGGTCACGGTACATTTGTTTCAGGTATAATTGCTTCAAATGTATTTGGAACAGCAAAAAAGGCTTCTATTGTAAGTGTAAAAGCTTTATCTTCAGATGGTAGTGGGCATGTTTCTGATGTAATAGCTGCAATTCAATGGATTATTTCAAATAATAAAAAAAATGCAGGTAAATCTATAATAAATTATTCTATTTCCGGATTAAAAAATTTGGCATTAATGCAAGCTCAAAGTTCTGCAACAAAAGAGGGATTTCTATTTGTTGGTGCTGCTGGAAATGAGGGACAAAATGCATGCAAAACAAATCCAGGTGATAATCCTGATTTAATAATTGTTGGAAGCATAGATAGAAGTAACAAAGCTTCAGAGTATTCAAACAAGGGTAAATGTGTAGATATATGGGCACCTGGGGATTCTGTTTCTTCTTTGGATGTTCATACTAAGTATTATGCTACTAGAAGTGGTACATCATTTGCAGCACCACATGTTTCTGGAATATTAGCGTTAATTTTATCCTTGGGTATTGAGTCACATCATGCAAAATCAAGACTGCTTGATGCTGCGACAAAAAATATCATTAAACAATTGGATCAAGATAGTGTAAATATATTGGCTTATAATTTAGTTTAATTGCATTATACTTGCAATGTGTTGCACTTTATGTAAAATGTTTAATATACGTGTTTGAAGTTTTTAAAAAAGAAAAAATTCAAAATACGCTTAAAGAACTTCTTGAATAAATATTCATTTATACTTAAGTGAAATAGGTGGATAAAAAATACTATTTACAAAATTAAGTTATTCTTCCATTTAGTGATGCTAATTTCACGATCATTTTGCTTTTTAAAATCAAAATTTTTCAAAGCTTCTTTAATGTAAATAAACTACATTAAAAAAAAATAATATAAGATATATTTGCAGATTATTTAACTAAATTATTATTAAAAAAAAAAAAATACTAAAAAAACTAAAATATTTAACATGATTTTAATACGTTATAAGCATGTTTAATTAAAAAACCAGATTATAAAAATATATTAAAGTTAATACAATTATTGATTATTTTTATTTTAAGCCAAAAATTATACCAAAAATATAAAATTATTTATTAAATAAACGATTCGGTTCAGATTAAAAAAAAAAAAAAAAAAAAAAAAAATAAAGAAGTAAAATTATTTATCAAGTAAACGATTGGTTTTAAGTTAAATGTGTATATATATATATTTATTATAATTTATTTTCTATCTTGTTTATATTTTAGAATTCACCTATATGCGATAATTGGACAAATATATATCAAATTATAATTTTTTTAAACTAGTATTTTTTATTATTCAAACTTGCTTTATTATTTAAGTTCTATTTTATTTTACTTTGTTTAATAGCAACTCCAGTATAAATTTTAATTTAAAAAATCAAAATAAACTATATTTTCTTTTAGTATACTTAAGATAATTTGTTTCAACGTTCCATTAATAAACTTCAATGTTTACGTAATTTTTACATAATTTTATCAAGTATAATAGAAACCTGTTTCTAAACGAGTCGTGCAAATAAACGAGCGTATTAAAATATATAAATTTTTTTCCAAATTTATTAAATATAAAAGCTTATTTTTTTTTTTTTATCTTGTTATATTAGTAAAATTTAAAAATAGATTTTATTTGAAACATTTTTTAATTTATTTTTTTCCGCAACGTATAAACTGGAATTTTTAAGAATGCTATTATTAAGGTAATAACAGTAAATATAGGAAAGTAAAATACAAAAATAGAAATAATACCCTTTCTATATAGTAAAATATCTGCGTATTTATTATGTTACAAATGTTTCTGAATTATATACTTTTACACTTGAAAATAAATCCCTGATAATATTATTAATTTTTAATTAATACTTATAAATAGAATTGTTTCAATAATTATTTTAATATATACGAGTATATTATTTGAAACTGTTTTAAAAAAATTCCTTTCATTATCAAACAAATATGCAAATATGTGTGAAAATATATTACTGTGTTTATTTATTTTAATTGTATAAATACTGGGTTTTGTCCTCTCATTTTGATAATTTCTAAAGTGCCAATATATAGTAGTTAGATCTTTTATATAATTATTTATTTATAAAATTACTTTAGTTTTTATATATATTTCATATTTCATAATTTTATACACCAAAATATCAAAATGAAATTCTCTATTTGTACCATCGCTGCCTTTGCAGCCACCGCTGTCACCGCATCTGCTATTAGCATTTCACCAAATCAAGATGCTGTCATTTCTGGCTCTCAAAAATCTGAAAGTGAATCAGTTAATCGTTCATCTGAAAGTTCACTCAACAAGCACCAATCAGTTGGAACAGATGGACGTGTACAATCTACTGAACAAAGTGAAGCCTCAGGACACTATAAGGATTCTAAAAATAGTGAAGCTTCTGAATTTAAGCAAAAATATGTTGATGGTCGTCTTGTTAACTCTGCCTCTTCTTCTAAGTCATCTACTGTTTCTGTTGAAGAATATCACTCTGAATCTAAAAATAAGACTGTCCTTGGTCAATACATCGATTTGGGAAATAAAGCTGTTACAGTTATTGATGTTGAATGTGATGCTGAATGCATGGCTAAAAAGCAAGAAAGATGGGGAACATATGTTACTAACGTTAACAAAAATGATGTAACACTTGCAGTTTGTGTAGAAAACTGTACACCAGAACTTCAAGTTGCTGCTCCTGTATGTGTTTACAACTGTAATGATCAAACTGTATACACAGTAGCAGATTCAACTCATGGATACTTCCATCAAGTTGAAAGAGTATTGGGAGTTTTAGAAGATGCTGGAAAACCTCAAGAAAAATATGTTGAGTTATACAAAAATGTCATCATTGCAGAAAAACAAGCTCCTAGCACTGTCCACGTTACTACTGAAAATGTACAAACCCCTGCTAAAAAACAAGAAAATCCAGCTCAAGCTAAAGCACCTACTCAGGCTGCTCCTTCTGTTTTATCTGTTCCTAGCCAAAATAGAAACCAAACTGCTTTCTTAAACAGCGGATCTAGCTTAAAGCTTTCATTGAAAACAGTTTCTGGTGCTGCTCTTATTCTCTATTCATTTTTGTAAGACAAGCATATTTATAACGTTTGCTTAAAGTTCAACTAATGAAACTTTATAGAATAATACTATAGATTTGGAAAATAAATATAAAAAAAAAAATACTCGTGATAAAAAAAAAAAAAAAATGAATTTGTATTATGTTTTTTAAATATACTAAATTATAAAATTATAATTTTTTTTTTTTTTTGAAATCTTTGCTTAAGTAAATTTAATTTTTTTTTTTTTCTTACGTATAATCGTAAAAATAAATAAATAAATTATCCCAAATGTTTTTTTTCAAAAAAAATATATATATATAATAATATATATAGACTTGCTATAATAAATAATTTTTAATTTACTAAACGAAAAAAAATTATTTATCTATTTAAATTATAAAAAGAACATCTTTAGACATAAAAAAATTTGTTGGGCAAATAAACTTTTAAAAAAAAAATTTGATGCATAATTTATTTTTCTATTTGTCTTCTTTGCACATTTTTTCTTGCCTCTAAGATTAACAATATTTGAATTACTTGTATCGTGAATATTTTTCTCATATTAAAAATAAATCTTAATTTCAACTATTGTTGGTTTATACTTATTTATTATTACAACTAAACGTATTTTATTTTATTTCGATATTATAATTGTTATGAGAATCAGTATTATGTATGTTTTTAAAGATGGTATGGCTATAAATTATTATAGTTTTTATACTTACACAAAATATAGTCATTTTAAGTATCAAGAGCTTATCTGATGTTGAATATGTACAACTTCTTTATCAGATATGCTGTTAGAAATTATAATAGTGTCACGTTAGTCTTCGAATGCATAAAATTAAGCGGAAAATATAGCAAATACAATTATGCTAACATAATATTTTATCTCAATTAAAACAATGTTTACGACCAAGACATTTATTTTAATATACTACTCTTTTATAAATATATTTTTAAATATAATCCAAATTGTATGCTTCTAGTCTATTGATTTATAAAGTGCACAATCATATTAATTGAATTGTTATTATATGTTTATTGTTTGGATCTCGCTGTTTCAGTATAAAAATATCAGAATTATATTAATTTATAGTTAGATTAAATTTAAATTTACATATCTGGCTGATTCTATTTTAATTTATAAGTTTTATTGATATTGAATTTGAATAAACTAGCTTTGTATGTATATATAATTAAATAAGTAAGATTGTTTATTTTTTTCTAGTTATACTTTTTTTTATCTATATAGTTTAAAATATTTTAAGTATATGAATTAGTACATCTCTTTCCAATTAATTACAAGTAAATGTTTTTTTTTTATAAATATCTATATGAGAAACTAATATTTGGTACATTAATATTCTTGTTTAAATTGTGTTTTATTAATTGGAATTAATATATTTCAGTCAACTTTAGTTTAAGACTAGTTTTATGAATTATCTTCAAGTAATTTTCTATAAATTATTGATTTTAAAGTAAATAGACACAATAGGTATAATATAGAATAGCAACTATACAAACAACGATACTGGAATGCATTTATAACTTTTCAAAATAGGTTATATTTGGAGATTTTATTACATTCACTTATAAGTTTTAAATTTGAATTTAATAAAAATACATACTTTTAAATTATTACAAAATTAAACTTATTGATAATGATCGGTTTTCTTCTTTTTAAATAAAGATAACTTTTTTATATAGACTTTTTTATATAGAAGTTTTTTTATAAATCATTATAAATAATTTTTTTCTTTTTTAAACTCTTTACTTCATTATTGTATTAATAAAATATACCAAAAGACTTGTTGCTAATGTATTTATTTATCTCTTTTAGCTAAAATTTATGTTAATAATTGATTTACGAGTTACAATGGTACACTTAATTCTTCACAATCTCTTATATTTTAATTCTAATTATACCTCTTTCTTTTTTTTTTTTTTTTTTTTTTTTTTTTTTTTTTTTTTTTTTTTTTTTTTTTTTTTTTTTTTTTTTTTTTTTTTTTTT
>JAJMCY010000427.1:0-13000 GCA_030565755.1 Ascobotryozyma cognata | reverse complement strand
CTATTTATTATTGTCACACTTAACAGACATTTACATAGTAAATATTCTAATAGCATACGAAACCTGTTCCATCACTTCTATACCCTGTTTCTTATATATATATTCAATTAATTAATCAGTTACCATGACAACCTGTATTCTTATACAATAAAAAACTGTTTTTAATTAATGCTCATTGATTATGCAATATTAATTTATTATTGTATTATTATATTATTATTGTATTATTATATTATTAAACCAAGTCAATGTGACGAAAATTTAATCACAAACTTTGTATATTTGTATATTATAAATTCCTTGTTGCTATGTGATTTATTCAATCGTGTTTAAATTTAGTTGTATTTATTTATGTTTCCTTGTATTATATATTCAAGTAGAAGATTATTTATTGTAATTCTTATTATACATATTTAAACATTATACTTATTAATTGCATATAAATTCTATTTTAAATTATCTGAGCAAGCTTACCAAATATAATATCACGTAGACACATCCAAACGATTCAAACAATGTTTTTATCGTAATTTATTAATGATCACCTTTCGGTTATAAAATCAACTAATTTCATAAATGTAAATAATAAATAATAAAAATAATAAATAATAAATAAAAATAAAAATAACAAATACCAACACCAATATACATATACATATACATATACATATACATATACATATACATATACATATACATATAAAATATGTATCAAGCAAAATGCTTATGTAAACTATTCACTTATTTGTTATTTATTCTTAATAAAACACAAACAAATCAAGCTGTAACTGCCCATCTATGCTCTTCATCGCCACCTTTCCATTGATGTTCTGTATAACCAAGTATTTCCTTAACTTCCTTTACAGTTTTAACATCACCAGTATTTTTACTTATATTATCACTAATCTTTATTGCATTATGGTCATTTGCAGAGTAAAGCTTAATAACAATATTAAGTGGCTCCGATTTCTTTTCAGGAGATGATGCACACATAAAGTCATTAGTAAAAAATGTCCCAATACCAAATGCAGGATTTAATCCATTATCCAAAGCAACTTTTCTATACTTTATACATTTATCAACATCCAGAGAATCTGAATATACTATAGATTTAGAAAATGGAGGATAACCTTTACTAGCATAAAATTTACCTAAAATTTCAGTATATTCTTCAGGATTTCCAGAATCTTGTCTAACACCAGTATAAATATCTAAATATGGTTTTGTAAATTCTTTTAAAAATGCTTCAGTTCCAAATGTATCTGTTAAAGCAACTCCAGCATATTCAGGCCCAAATGTATCTATCCATTCTTTCATTGCTATAGTATTTGCATGTTTATAATCTTGTGTAATTGCAGCAATTCCCATCATCCATTCATGTGCAACAGTTCCAATCGGTTGTACTACAAATTCTTTAGCAAAATAAACATTTGAAGTACCTAAAAACTTTCCTAATATTTTATTACTTTGTATATTTAATTTCTTTTTTTCATTTATTTCTTTAACTCCATCTTTAATACCTTCAAGTACTATACGTTGAGTATAAAAAGAACGTCTACGTCTAGTACCAAATTCTGAAAATACACATCCAGAGTCTAATAATTTTATAGTTTTTCTTTTAGCAAGTTCAAATTGATCATTTTCATTCCAATCTGTATCAATAAATTTAAAATAACTTGCAGATACTAAAGCAAGTAAAGGAAGTTCATATAAAATAGTTTCCACCCATAAACCATGAATAAAAATTGAAATTACTCTAGATTTCTCATCATATTCAATAGTAACTTGTTTAGAAGGATAAAGTTTAAAAGTTTCTAAATATTTTAAATATTGTTCTGGTAATTGAGGTACATTTTTTTTAAGATATTCTAAATCATTAGAACTAAAATATAATTCTCCAAGAGCTATTTTATTAGATTTACATAATTTTTGGAAAATGCATATATAATATTAATATGAAAAAAAAATGTAAATATATATATAAATATATATAAATATAAATATAAATATAAATAGGATACATACAAAAAATCTGTTTTTGAAGCCAATCAAATGCTTCTTTTGAAAAAACTTTATGTGAAGTTCGATTTTTCAATTTATAAGTAACATCTACAATTGATTAGTAGGAGAATAAAATAAATATATAATAGTATATAATAGTATTAGAATAAATACATACATGCATTTGGATGATGTTTAAGCACCGCCGCTTGCATAGTAAATTTATATAAATCAGTATCAAGTAAAGAATTTATTTCTCTCTGCATTGTAAATAATTTATATATATGACAATAAAATGAAATAAATAGTATAACTACAGCAAAATATAAAAAAATACAGTAAACAATAGTTGATTATTATTATTATTATTATTATTATTATTATTATTATTATTATTATTATTATTATTATTATTATTATTATTATTATTATTATTATTATTATTATTATTATTATTATTATTATTATTATTATTATTATTATTATTATTATTATTATTATTACTATTACTATTAATATATATAAATATATGTATAATTGTATGTGTCTGCGAATTTGTATGTATAAAGCTTATCTATTTAGTATCTTATTATGTAATTAAAGTACGTATATTGGTAATAATCGTAATTATATTGATAATAATCATAAAAATATTAGTCATTTGATTTACAATAAGAATAATTCATTTATATGAAATAACAGAATAAATACAATGTATATATAATAATATAATAATAATAATAATAATATAATAATATAATAATATAATACTATAATAATAATTTAATAATAATATAATAATAATATTAATATTAAAATGGCATTTATTTCAAAAACTTAATATATGTATACACAAATATATATTCTATATATTTTTCACATTTTATACAATCTTCTCTTATATACACTTTAGAAAAGTAATAACATAATCAGTAATAATAAATAATAATAAATAATAATAAATAATAATAATATAAACAAATATAAAATATCCCTTAACTCATATAAACTTTTTTACATGTATTACATTATAATAATAATATAAATATTAATACTAATAATACTATAAACAATATATTCAAATATAAATATCTTATTTTATTTCATTTCATTTTATTTACTATATCTAATATTGTGCTTTACTAGAAAGAATTGAAGAAAATTCTTCAAGAGGTGATGGAACATTAGGAGTTTCAGGCCAAAGATTTGGAGTTAAAAATCCATAAGTTTGTGAAATTGCAGAAAATACAGCTTTAAGTGTATTTTCTTGAGTCTTTGTAGAACCAGATGAATTTGTATAAGCATCTTCAATACCAGCAAGTTGAAGGAAACGTTTAACTGATGGTGAAGCAACAACACCAGTACCACGTGGAGCTGGAATAAGACGTACAAGAACTGAACCACATTTTCCAGATGTTTTTCCAGCAAGTGAATGTGGTGCACCAAGATTAATACCCCAATAACCTCTACGAACAGGAACAATTGAAAGCTTTGCTATAATAATAGCAGATCTAATTGCAGTTGCAACTTCTTTTGCACTTTTAACACCAAGACCAACATGTCCATTTGAATCTCCAATAACAACAACTGCTTTAAATCTTGTACGTTGTCCAGCGCGTGTTTGTTTTTGTACTGGTTTAATTTTCATAAGTTCATCTTTAAGATCAGGTAAAAGTGCATCAACAACTTGAAACTCTTTAATAGGTAATGCGTGAAGATAAATTTCTTCAATTGATTTAATTTTACCACCTTTTACAAGACGACCAAGTTTTGTAACTGGTTGCCATGCTTTTTCTTCATCCCGAGCACCTCCACGACGTCCACGTCCACGTCCTCTTCCACGACGATTACTTTCTCCACGAGTACGACCAAATCCACCACGGGGTGCTTCTGACATTTTGCTATATTATATTTATTTTTAATATTATTATTATTATATTAAAATTATATTATTTTATATTTATTACTATTATATTATTATTATTACTATTATTATTATATTATACTATTCATATATTATTATTATATTTTCAATATATTATCAATCGTCTATATTGAATTTCAATTTTCAATTTTAATTTTATTTGCGTCGTTGAGTCCCTATATTATAATAAAACCTTTTTAAAAAAAAAAAAAAAAAACTAATTTACACAATATGATTATTTAAACGTTTAGTAAATAATAAGAAATTTAACAGTCACAATTCAGAATTTTGATTTTTTAGTTGTTGGGACAACGAAATAAACTCTTGTAGAGATTCTGAAGAAGGAATAGTATTTATATTTTCGTTGCTATGGTCCTTAGTAGCTTTATTATCTTTATTATTATTATCCTTAATATTATTATCCTTATTATTATTATTATCGTTGCTATACAAATTACGTTGCAACTGAATAAAAACTAATTGAATACCATTACCAAAACCACTATTTTTTTTTGGAGATGGTAAACTATTAAATTTTGGTATTAATTGAATCTTTTTATCAGTTTCTGAAATATCAGTGCCTTGTTCAGAATTAGATATATTTGTAGAATTTTCTTCTGTAGAAGTAATAGAATCCTGTAGATTTAGCAAGTTAGTAGATCATATGTAATACAATATAAAAACAAACTTAACCAAAATTAAACTAAACTTACCCTGTCAAATACAAAACATGGTGAAGCTATTCCAGCATCTGCATTATCACTAGATAATACAGAAATTACCCCTTCAAGAGAATTTGAAGAATTAGTATTTAATTGACGAGCTGTTTTCCTTTTTTGTAATGTAGTCATAAGTGTACAACTCCATAATCCATTTATACTATTATGTGAAATACTTTTAGTTCCATTATTATCATTATAATGCATTACATCAACAATATTATTATTATTAGTATTAGTATTATTATTATATTCTGTTTCAAATACTAATTTTCGTAGTATTGGTGCTAATTCGTTCAAAACATTATCAAGGTTTTCTTGATGAGGTAATGCCGTATAAAATTCATAATCATCTTGAGACGGAATAAAAATTCGTAAAACTACTGTGCAATATTTAGATATCTTAGCAAACCTTCGTCTATAATATAGTAAACACGTAAATTTAGTTAAGCTATAATCCCATATATGCTATTAGATAAAAAAAAGTAAAAAAAACTTACACTATAGGCATGTTTAATTAGTAACTTAACTAATTAACAAAATAAAGATTACAAGTAGCATTCACAATTATAATTTATAATTACAATTACAATTACAATTACAGCTATAACTATAATTACAGTTACAGTTACGGTTATCAATATATTTTTTTAATTAAATTAGCTAAATTATATTCTATCAATCTAAAATACTTAATGTCAATTGAAAAAAAAAATATTATATTAATCGATACCGCCAACTATCTCAGATATAAAGTTACAGTAAAATAGAAATAAATAGCACTAAACAAAATATTTAACTTAAATATCATTTTTCAACAATTCCAATCTCAAATGAAGAGTTAAAGAATTATATATTAAAACAAATTAAATTAAATTAAATTAAATTAAAATATAAAATATAAAATCAATAAAAATAAAGAAAAAATTATAAATAAAATAAAGTAAGCCAATAAAATAAAACAACATAAATAAAAATAAAATAAAATAAAATAAAAAGTACTTGTTAAATTGTTAAAAATAATAAAAAAAAAAAAACAGTAACTCAATTAATTAAACTAAATCAATTAAATTGTATTAAAATACAATATAAATAGTACAAATAAATTAAACTATAAAAAGATACAATAAATCTTTTTTATTTATTTTTTTTAAACTGCTTAAGCGGTAACAACTTCGCTCTCGTGATGAAGATGTTCTTCATCTTTTTTTGGTTCATCATCAAGATCAACATTAGCAACACCATCAGCGATACCTTCATCTTCACCCTTATCAGACCAAATACCTTCTTCATTGTAACCATCATTTTGGGAATGTGTCAAAGTAAGAGCAGGCTTGACAGCAGCAGCTTCAAGAGTCCAAGAAGCCAAAGCATTCTCAGCATCAATAATAATTTGTTTTGATGCTTCATAACCATCATAAGCTGGACGTGTTTCACCAGGAGTAACTGGTGAATCATCTACAAGATCAAGAAGAGCTTTACCGTAACCAGCAATTAAAGCAACCTTTTCAGAGTGTTCTCTAAGAGCATCGAATTGATAGTGGAAAGCAGCTTTAAGCTTTTCACGAGTAATATTTGAAAGTTGAGCTTCAGCTACAAGAGATTCAGCTTCAGCACGTACGAGTTCCTGTTCAAGAACGATAATCTTTGGAGAATTTGGTTCTTTGTATTTAAGAGCAGCAATTTTATCTGTAATATGTTGTTTGCGATCACGTGAAGGTTGAACAGAAGCTTCAATGTTACGAATAGACTTTAAAGTGATTCTGTATTGATCATATTTGTCAATAAATTGATCTTCAAGTTCTCCGATTTCATAAATAAGAACACCTAATTTGTCGGTAATATCAGAAACGTCATCTTCATTATCTTCACCCCAGATTGAGAGTTGTTTGGCAACTTCCTTTCTTTCGCGTGATACAATTTCGATAGAACGAAGTAAGTTCTTTTCGATTTTTACAAGTTGACTAAGTTTGCGAGAGAGATCAGGACCAAAAGATCCAGCTGTAGAAACTCGTATAGCGTGGGCTATTAAAATAAAAAGTTAGTTATTTGGTTAAGAAAAGTGTTAAAAATGAAATTAGAACTAAAATTAAAAATAAATTTATAAATTATAAATAAAAATAAAAAGAATAATAGGCATAAATACTAAATAAACTATATCATTCTTAACAAAAAAAAAATGTAATGGTCATGTCGATCCGGAAAATATGAAAAATTAATAATAAAAAGGAAAATATTAATAATAATGCTTAATAAAATAAATTAAAAATTAACTCAGTTGCCATGGAAAAAAACGTTAATCAATGCCTTTTAATTTTTCTTTTTGCTGTTGCCATTGAAAAAAGGCATTGACAACAAAGGGAGAAAAAAACAGCATAGCAAAAAATAAAAGAAAAAAATGGAAGAAAATGGAAAAAAATAAACCAAAAAAAAGTGGGGCGATAAGATTGTCATGGAATAAATATTTGTAAACCAAATAAAAAATCACCATAACAAAAGAATAACACGCGATGGATGAAAAATGAGATGGAAAAAATAAATAAAAGAGCAAAAATGAGCAGACTTAAATAGAAATAAGAAAATTAAAAAATGTAATAAACGTAAAAAACGTAAAAAAGCGTAAAAAAAATTAACGAAAAACGTAGCAAAAAACGTAATAAAAAATACAAACACATAAATATGATAAAATAATGTAAAAAATATAGAAAATAGAAATATGTAATAATAAATATATAATAAAATATAAATATAAATATAAATATAAATATAATTATAATTAAATAATGTAGAAATACAAATGTAAAAATAATGTAAAAAATAGTATAATAAATAATAAATATAATATGCCAATATTACTCTATCGTAATGCTTATTATTGTTGTACTTTCTTCTTGTAATAAGACTAAACACATTCACAAAGACAAAGCATAACAATAGAGCGTAGACATAAACGTAAACAAAAAAAAAAAATCAAAAAATCAAAAAATCAAAAAACTTACAAATAGAAGAAGCACCAAAAAATCTTCCAGCTTTTGTAGAAGATGGTGGTGGTGGTGGAGCTGCAAGTTGAGCTGCAGTAGGAGCGCGAGAATTTCGGAGTGAGTATGTTCTATGCATTTTAATAATATTTAAAGATTGATCAATTGCCACCTAAAAAAAATTTATAAACTGAAAAAAAAGTAAAAAAAAAAAAAGAAAAATAAGCAAAATAAAAGTTAATAAACTATAAATAGATATTTATATTTATATTATATATATAAGTATATTAAAAAAAATATATATATAAAAATAAAAATAATACAAAAATTATTATACTATTAATAAACAAATAAATTTATCCACACTTACTTATTTATTATTGGTCTGTTTTTTTAATTTATATATAGTAATATAATATTAAAATGAATGTAATAAATGTATGTATATTTTAAAAAAAAAAATAAAAAAAAAAAAAAGAGCTTTTCGTGTATGTAAACAATAAATAATAATACAATATAAAAAAAATAGTATACGCAGAGAAAAAATAAAAAATTAAAAAAAACAAAAAAATAAATATTAAGGAAAATTATATAGTAAATGTATTTTTATTATCGTTTTTGTTTTTCCCTAAAGGCTGCAGATTTCGTCATGTAAACAAAAGAATAAATAATAAATATATATAATAATGCGCATTAAAATTAACTTTGGCGTTTATTTTAGTCCGTTGTCATGTGCTGTTGTCATAGTGATCGTAAAAAAAAACAAACGTTTTTTTTAGCAATGCATTGTTTCTTTTTATTATTATTTTTTTTTTTTTTTTTTTTGTTTTTGTTTTTGTTTTTCTTTTAAGGGTTTATAATAACGCATTATGTAAACATATCACGTGTTTGTTTTTCTTATTTATTTTCTCTATTTACTATGCAAATTATAATAATTATTTTGATTACCATGATTCCAGAAGCTATTTTTATTTTAATAAATTGATTTTCTACTGTAAGCAATGCAATTTTGGTGAAATAAAGTCCGATGTAATTACTATGTAATATATTGTTTTCTTATGTACTGTATTATTAATATAGTATTTTTATTAATATAATATTATTTATTAATATAATATTATTTATTAATAATATTAATATTTTTCTTATTAATATTATTAGTCATTTACTGATAAATTAATCACATCTCAAAGATCTAATATTTAAATCATCTATCTAATAATTATTATTTTATTATTTATGAATTATTTTTCATTTATTTATTTATTTATTTATTATATTATATTATATTTTATTATATTATATTGTATTAGTATTTATATTATATTATATTATATTTATTAGTAAATTTAATATTAGTATTAGTATTAGTATTTGTAGTTTTAATAGTAGTAATTGTAGTAGTATTAGTGTCAGTAGTTATCATTAAAAATAATTCAAGTCCCTTATCAACCAAAACTCAATTCAGCCGTTTTTTTAATTTTACAATACTTCATTTTAATATATGTCAGATTGGTTTTTTTTTTTATTATTTTTTTTTCTTTTTTTTTTCCGCATATATTTTTCTTCCATAAAAAATACTTGGGTTGAAAATAAATAGATTTTATTATTTAGCTAGTGTTATTTATTAAGACTTAGTTGTATATATTTTATTTATTGGTTATTATTTATTATTATTTTTATTTATTATTTTTATTTATTATTTTTATTTATTATTTTTATTTATTATTTTTATTTATTATTTTTATTTATTATTTTTATTTATTATTTTTATTTATTATTTTTATTTATTATTTTTATTTATTATTTTTATTTACTATTTATTAATTAATTATTTTTATTATTTATTATCTATTCTTTATTAATATTTTTATTTATTAATTAATTAATTATTATTATTTATTATTATTATTATTTTCATTTATTATTATTATTATCATTTTTATTATTATATATCATTATTATTCTTTTTCAATCAATCACACACAAATAATGGGAAATACTTCGTCAAAAGACTCGTTACCCGCCTTCTCTAGATCAGACACTCAATCGTCTGCTATGTCATCAAAATCGGTTAGATCTGCTCTTTCTATCCGTTCTCGCTCCAAATCACACCCCTCTTCTCCTATATCTTCTTCTTTTAATACTGCAGACACAAATGCAAACACAATTTTAAATTCAAACAATACACATTCACCTTTACCTTCGCCTAAGATCAATAACAATTCTTCAAATAGTTCTTCGCAAACTCATTTAGCTAGATCCCTATCCACTTCTAATCACTCTTCTTCGTCCCTTTCTCGTATTCCGTCTAATAATAATTCCAATTTATTAAATCCTACTATTGAAAATAGTAATAATAATAATAATTATAGTACTAATACTAATTCTAATTTTAATTCTAGTCGTCGTCATTCAAAATCACCATCTTTACCAGCTAATGTTTCTTCTATTAATAGTATAGATTCAGTCAGTAAAGGAGTTAACGGAATTAACTTAAATTTTTCTTCAAATAAAGATAATGATAATTCTAACATAAATAATTCAAATAATTCAGATAAAATAAATCAAATTTCTCAAACAGATAAATCAAAACAAAATGATCAATTTAATTATCCTTTGCGTACATTTTCTTCTTCAGAGACAAATCTTGCTTCTTCATCTCCTTCTATAATTATAAATAATTCAGTTTCTAACTCGATTTCTGATCAAGATCATGAAAAAAGTGATCAACAAGATCAAAATCAAAACCAAAATCAAAACCAACAACAATACGATCCAAGTTCAAACAATTCATCAATACATCCTATTCCAGAAAATAGTTCTAGTATAAATTTAAATATTCGTTCTCATTCTTCTTCTTCATTGTCACTTCCAAAACCTCGTTTATCACGTAGACGTAGTAGTAGTAATTCAATTACTCCTCAACCAAATTCAAGTCATTCACATCATCATCATCATATACCTTTTCATGGTAAAAGTTTGAGATCATCATCTCCTGCACCTCCAAAATATTCTTCGTCTTCTAGATCTCGGTCTCAATCTCGCTCGCGCTCTAGTTCGCGTATTTCTTCTCCCGCTTTATCTCCACAAACATCTTCCTTTAACTCTCAGGATATTTCTCCTCAAGACCCTTCACCATCATCGTTTTCTGATAAACTCATGTCTCATTTTAGACAATCTCCAAATGGGTCTTCAGATTTGAATAATAATAACAATAATAATGATAGTAATATTGTGCATGATTCTAATTCAAATAATAATGATAATAATCGTAACTCTAATGATGCTTTAAACCCTGATACCCAACCCTTAAATGATAACAATGCAACTAGCAGTAATAGTATTAATAACATTGTTAGTAATACTATCTTGGTTGATAATAATAATAATAATAATAATAATAATAATTCTTTGTTGAACACTTCAATACCTTCAGCTTCTTCGCCTACTTCATTATCTCCTATCGATAATAATATTAGTAGCAGTACTGGTAGCAGCAAGTTTTCTTCTTCATTTCATAGAGGTAAAACACGAACAAACACAAGTGAGTCTGCGGGCAGCTCTTCGTCGAATTCTAACTTGATAGATATTGATGAAGTAATTACAAAATTACTTAATTCAGGTATATCAGGGAAAGTTTCTAAATCAATATGTCTTAAATCATCTGAAATTGCTCAGATAACTACATTAGCGCGCGAAATATTTTTAGCACAGCCTGCATTAATTGAACTTTCACCCCCTGTGAAAGTTGTTGGTGATGTTCATGGTCAGTATTCAGATCTTTTACGTTTATTTAAATTATGTGGATTTCCCCCTTCTGCTAATTATTTATTTTTAGGTGACTATGTTGATCGTGGTAAACAGTCACTTGAAACAATTTTACTTTTATTATGCTACAAAATCAAATACCCAGAAAATTTTTTTCTGCTGCGAGGTAATCATGAATGTGCAAATGTGACACGTGTTTATGGTTTTTATGATGAATGTAAAAGACGTTCAAGTTTAAAGGTATGGCACATGTTTATAGACACATTTAATACGCTACCCATTGCAGCAGTAGTTGCTTCTAAAATATTTTGCGTACATGGAGGTCTTTCTCCCTCATTACATTCTATGTCTGAAATTCGTAATTTAGAACGACCTACAGATATTCCAGATTCAGGGCTTTTAAATGATCTTTTATGGTCAGATCCAGCATACACAACAGCAGAGTGGGAAGATAATGAGCGTGGGGTTTCATATTGTTATGGTAAAACTGCTATAAATAAATTTCTAGCAAAATTTTCTTTTGATCTTGTTTGTCGTGCACATATGGTTGTGGAAGATGGTTATGAATTTTTTAACGAACGTTCGTTGGTGACAGTCTTTTCAGCACCAAATTATTGTGGTGAATTTGATAATTGGGGGGCAGTAATGTCTGTTTCTGAAGAATTGCTTTGCTCTTTTCAACTATTAAAACCTTTAGACTCAGTTGCTATAAAGCAAGAGCTTAAACGTTGGAGGCAAAATGGTGTATTGGCTTCTCCTCCTGCTTCAAACAGTATACCGCAGTCATATTAATTATTTAAATTTATTTAACTTGGTTTTCGGATTGGTCTGTTATGAGTTGTTTTTTTTTTTTTTGATTACTTGTTGTCTATATTTTTTGCTATTCTTTTTCTAGAGGTATTTTACTTTATATTTATTTATTTATTTATTTATTTATTTATTTATTTATTTATTTATTTATTTATTTATTTATTTATTTATTTATTTATTTATTTATTTATTTATTTATTTATTTATTTATTTATTTATTTATTTATTTATTTATTTGTTTAAGTCTTTTTCCAGATTTTTCGCTGGGAATTGTTTTTTTTTACGTTTTTATTTATTTATTCTTTTTTCATGTTTTTACGTGTTTTTTTCTTTTTTATTATCTACAATCTAGTTTTTAATATTTGAAATAAGAAACTAGCTTTTTCCATTTTATATATTAATAAATTTTTACATATATATGTTATATACTTGTTTATTCTACGTTACTACTTTAAGTAGATTTTTTTTATATATATTTAATTCATTGTTGAAAATTCAATGATGATTTGAACAAAAATATTGATTTCAATGGTTTGTTTATCGGCATGTTGCTTTAAATATGTTACAGTATTTTATATTATTTTATATTATTTTATAGTATTTATATTATTTATATTATTTATATTATTTATATTATTTATATTATTTATATTATTTATATTATTTATATTATTTATATTATTTATATTATTTATATTATTTATATTATTTATATTATTTATATTATTTATATTATTTATATTATTTATATTATTTATATTATTTATATTATTTATATTATTTATATTATTTATATT
>JAJMCY010000426.1:0-13101 GCA_030565755.1 Ascobotryozyma cognata | reverse complement strand
GCTTTTACTGGGTTTATCTTATTTGTTGTTTTTTTTTTTTTTTTTGTAAAACATGCGAATAGTTCATATAAAGTTATAAAGATAGTTAATAATGTAAATTATATTAAAAATATTAAAGAAATTACTAATTAAAATATTATAAGCTTCTGAATAGAATTTAAACCAAACAAGCGTATATATTATTACATACTACATAATACATAATACATAATACATAATACATAATACATAATACATAATACATAATACTAAAAGATGAAATAAGTAAATATTTAAAAAATTAAAGTTTTAATTAAACCATTTCTATGTATCTAATACAGAATAAAATAAATCTCCGATTATAGAACAAGTTTAAATGTGCATAAAAATTTAATGAAAAAAATGAATCTAAAAATATCAATGTAATAATAAAAAAGTAATCAAATTACAATACTTCTTTTTTTTTTTTAAAAAAAAAGAAGCACTAGAGAAAAGTATGGGAAAGCATGTGTTAAAAACGAAACAACAACAACAACAACAACAACAACAACAACAACAAAAGCAAAAAGATATCCTCAAAAGAACCCCTTTCTAAAGTTAGAATTACTAATTACGTTTTATTTATTCTAAATATTAAATTGTACTCATGGTTTGAAAGTCGTTGACTTTATTAAAAAATACTAATAATAAAATTATATAAAAATATTACATAATAAAATTTAAAAAGAAATATATTGATATAGTCAGTATTTTAATTGGATTCTTTGTAGTCATCAGATTTTTATACTCTTGAATATTTTTATATTTGCCAGATAGTTATTAAATCATTTCCGATAGTTAAATAGATTTAATTTTTTTTTCAAAAATTTTAAGTTTTAGAATTTCACCATTAGTTAAATAATTTTCACACTTATACAAACTTTTAACATGACTTCTTTTCTTTTCTTTTAAATTATCTGTATATAATACAACCTCTCCTTAATAAATGTACACCAAAGCTTCCCATGAAAAATCCGCAATCAAAAGCGGTTTACTTTAAATATAATTGGGCATTTTACGATGCATATGTATTTAATTTTTGAAAAGCATGTTTATGTTTAACTAATAAAACCCAATAGAAATACATAATATTTATTAAGTAAAATTAAAAGTAAATAAGAGATAGAAGACTTTTTAAAAAAGTGAATAATTAATATGACAAAAAAAAAACATGAAATAAGCTGAACAGATTAAAAAAATACTATAAGTAAATGAATACAACTGCGTAGAAAGAGATATATTCATATAAATCATAATTATAATGGATTTGACATTTGCTATTGAAATTTGCTATTGAAATAGTTGTCTATTCAAACAATTAGGGAAAACAAAAAAAAAAATCTTCAGTTTTTTAGTAAAAAAATTGAAAAAATTCTAATTCTACAATTGATTATATGTTTTAGTGTATTGGATAGTTTTCTGTTTAATTAAGCAGTATTTAAATTATGAATTTCCACAATTACAAGTAAAAAAAAAAAAATTCGTTAAAGGATATTGGGGAGCATATATCTCTATTAGTAATAAGTATAAAAGAGGATATACTCTTATTTGATTAAGTATTAGATTCTTGTTATGTACCTTAAAAAATCTTTATGCTAGTATAAAAAAATCACTTTTAAAATACTATTTAAATCTTATTTTATATATTTATAATGAAAAACCCTCAAAAAAATTACGAATTAGAGTAAAATCGTCTCAAAAGGTAAAATTTATTTGCAAATAATATCTTGCGGTGATAGAAAATAACGTATATTGGGAGAATACCAAGCTGAATGACTAATACTCATAAAGATATGAAATGTTTTTAAAAATTAAAAAAGGGTTTAGTATTATTGCAATAAAACAAGTTTCTAATTATATTTAAATATGTGTTTTAAATTATATTAAAAATTTATACTTAAGGGTTAGTTTATTTATTTATTTATTTATTTATTTTTAATACGGGCTGAAAAAACATGAAACTGGAATAATAAAGGGACTATTTTTTTACCATTAGATAATAAAATCAATTTATTAACTTTTATCTAAAATATGATAGTAATCAAAATATTTTTATTTTTTAATATTAATTAAATTTAATAATATTTGTGCAAAATAAAAGTATCAATTAATAAAATAGTAGGTATAAAATACATATACATATACATATATTAATAAAACTTACCAATCATTTTCATAGTATGAATACGAAACAAAATATATTTGCATATTTAATATTAAATCAAGGGCCCAATAAAAATGACAAAGTATCAAACATAGAAATTTATAATCAAAAGCCCAATATAAACGACGTAACATAAATAAATATCTATTATAAAACAATATCTTGTTTATCATAGACGACTAAATGTAAACAAAAAGTATAAACAATTCAATTTAAACAAAGGGTTCAATATAAAAAATTGAATATAAATACTGTGCTAATTCGCAAAATATCAAAATCTAATAGTTCTAATTATATTAATCATTTATTCTGCTTTTTCACATTTTTTATTAATATATCATCAAGGATTTGAAATACGTTAAATTTTTATATTTTTATATAATTAAATTTAATTAGTCTCTCTTAGAATAAACAAAATGAAAAAAAGTATTGTTTGTGGCTTAGCTTTTTCCTTTCAAGCAATATGTAGCCCTGTACAAAAAAATGATAAAAACTTTATTATTCCAATAAAATTAACAGAAAGATTTGAACATATTAATACTGGATATGAGCCTGAAATATATGAATGTCCATCAGAAAATGCACCATATACACAGGCTGATTTTAATATAGAGGAGGAAACCTCTTATTTGCAACGTCGCCGTTCTAAAGTTAATGATGCACTTTTAAAATTTCTCAAAAAAAATATTGTCTATGATAAAATTGATCTAGAAAAAATCATTAAGGAAGAAAACATTAATATTGGGTTAGCATTTTCTGGTGATGGATATCGATCATTACTTACAAGTATTGGACAAATTGATGCTTTAGATGAAAGATCATCACAAGATTCTCCTTTAGCTGGATTGTTACAATCATCTTCATATGTTTCTGGTGCTTCCTCTAGTGCATGGCTTCTTTCTGCTTTAGCTTTACATGGTTTTCCTAATGTACAACAATTATTGGACTCCCCTGATACTTTTAATTTTAAAGAAGATTTAATCACTCCTTATGGTGAAGATATGGAAAAGAATCAACAGTACTGGGACGAAATTGCAAAACGGATTTATAGCAAGAAGAATGCTGGATATGAAGTTACGATTAGTGATATTTTAGGACAAGCTCTAGCTTTCCAATTATTTGGTGCTGAAAAATCTTCAAAGACTACTCTTTCGAGCATTGTGGACACAGATTCATTCAAAAATGCCGAGATCCCATATCCTTTCTTTTTAGCTCAGTACTCCCAGGATGAAAGTACAAAACATTCAAATGCTTCTATCTTTACCATGACTCCGTACCAGGTTGGCGCATTTAATTACCCAATTAATGCATATATAGAGACTAAATTTCTTGGATCACGAGTAATTGAAAACAAATGTATTAAGAATTATGATAATCTTGGATTTTTGATGGGTGCATCATCTAGCAATATGGCACCTTTAGTAAATGAGCTAGTAAATGCCTCTCCAGATAGTCCAGTTAAATACTCAGGAAATTCATTGTTTGATCTTGATACAAACTCAAAAAGTACTTTTGCTCGTGTTCGTCCTAATTCTTTTTTTAAGCAAAGATATG
The DNA here is from genome assembly GCA_030565755.1 of Ascobotryozyma cognata. Lineage (NCBI taxonomy): Eukaryota > Fungi > Ascomycota > Trigonopsidomycetes > Trigonopsidales > Trigonopsidaceae > Ascobotryozyma > Ascobotryozyma cognata. The sequence goes on along the minus strand of JAJMCY010000426.1, from coordinate 9,365 downwards.
CTGGTACTGATGATTTAATTTTATTCGACGGAACTGAGAATGGGCTTAATATTCCACTTGATCCGTTGGTTTCGGTTTCTAGAGTTATAGATGTAATTTTTGCATTTGATAATTCAGGTGATGAAGAAAACAATTACCCTACTGGTAAGGCACTCTATGCTTCATATGTACACTCAAATGCTACTGGCTCGTTAGTTCCAAAAATACCAGATGAAAATGAGTTTTTAGAAAAAGGGTTAAACAAAAAACCAACTTTCTTTGGATGCCACGGATTTATTTCTCCACTAATTATTTATATTCCAAACAACAACTATCTTGGAGATATTAATTCACCAAGTAATCAAGTTAAGTTTACAGATGAAGAAGTTAAAAAATTAGTTAATAATGGACGTGCTAGTGCAACACTCAAAGATGGAGAATTTAAAGACACTGAATGGGCCAACTGTGTTTCTTGTGCCATTATGCATCACAGCTTAATGAAAAGTGGCAATTCTGATAAAATGCCTCCAATTTGCAATCAATGCTTTGAAAAATATTGCTACGATAAAGAGTAAATAGTTATTTACTTTGAATGAAATTTAATTATTAAATTACATAAGCATAAGCTAACTATATAAAAATAATTAAAACTTGTCTACTAAATAAGCAAGTATCATATAAAAATGAATCAATTATATTACTTTGTAAATTTTAAATCTAAATTTTTTAATTATTCAATAAATATTTTAAATTAGAATTATTCGAAATATATTTATAATAGAGTTAATTTTTCTTTTTTTATACTATGAACCTAAAATCATTTTTACACTAAAAAGTGAAGAACATATGTATACTATTGTTTTCTTTATTTTAAGATCAAGTTGCAAAATCTGAGAAAGCAACTTGATTTTTTTTTAATCAATCATTTTTTATTTAATTCTCTATAAATTTCTACCAAAAAAAAAAAAAAAAAAAAGAAAAAAAAAAAGTCTCAAATTTAGTTGATGGCGGTGCTGGTGCTTATTTAGTATTTATTATTTGTACAATTTATTTCTCATAATTAATATCCTTCTTAAAAAGCCAATACTAAAACAAGAAATTTAATAACATTAAATTAAAAAAAACATTAATTCTAATTCTAAATCTATTATGAAAACGTATGTATATAAAATAAAAATATTATACAAGTATAAAGCACTTGATCAAAAAGCAAGAAAAGTAAAAAATACAAAAAAGAAAGCAAGAGACAAAATATCATTAAATAAAATCAAATAAAATAGAAATAGAAAAATTATATTATATTATATAAATACTAATAATGAGAAAGCTAAAAGAAAAAATAAAAAAAAAAAAATCTAAAAAAGATAATCATTTATTTGATATATGGATTTGAAAAAGTGGTATATAATAATATATAGTCTGAAGGATACAAAAGAATGAAATAAAAAAATTTCCAATAAACTCTTATTTTAATAAAAAATATGTAAAACATGCTATATATTAAATTGTTATGCAAAACTTTAAATTAACAAATACAAACAGTGAATCTTAATGATCATTAAGTAAAAAACAAAAGTAATTATGCAAAAATTTATTTTATGTATAACAAGTAAAAAATATGTATTATTTATTTAAGAAAAATGCAGTAAAATCAAGTATAAATGAATATTTTAAATATTATATAAAGCCTAATGGCATGGAATAGAATATGCAATAAAGTGGAATAATATGAAAACATATTAGCCACAAAAGTAATTATTGAAAATATAAAACTAATTCTCCTTATAACCAGTAACTATTTATTTCTTAATTTCTAATGCTTGTATATTTGAGATATATATACTTAATTGAATTATATACCTTATATAATTGCTTTTATGTATATGGGATTATAGGATATATGCTGATGTGTATTACCTATATATTATAAAATAAGTATATTTGTTTTCATCATATACCATATAATATTTATTATAAATATGTCTAGTTTTCATCTTTTTCTCTTTTTAATCTATTATCTTTAATATTTTTCTTTTATTGATTTATTAACTATTCCTATTTTAGAGTCTCGTTTCTAAATTAATTTCACTTCAGGATCTTACTCCTTCTATTTAATTTAATATAGTTTAATATATTTATTTTATATCATTTCTTTGATATATATACTTTTAAAATTTATCAATATATAAAATGGCTTTTAAACTGACACTAATACTAATACTAATACGAGTGAAACTCATATTAGTAAGTTATTCGTCAATATAAAAGTAATTAAAGTAAAAGTAAAAAAAAAAAAAAAATTAGACTAAGTCAAATCAAAGCATAACTTTATTTTTTAAGGCTTAGCAGATGTTTTAAAAATATATATATATATGACAAAATAACTCAGATTCAAAAAAGCAACAAGCAACAAAAAATAAACAAATAACTGTTAATAATTTTTAATATAAGTAGGCGTGTAAATTAAACTTATTAAACTCAAAAAAAATAAAAATGAACAGCAGAATTTTTGGGAATTTCAGAAAAAAATATTGAGTTTCTAACTAAGAGAAAAGAAATTCTTTTTTTTTTTTTATGATTCTGTTTCAGCAATATTAAAAAAGAGTAAATTCTTGTGTGATTGTATCAAATTATTTACCAAGTTAAAAGATAAAAGCCCGTGATAAAACGGTAACATTTTTAATCTTAAATTTAGCAACTTTTTTATTATCCAATTGTTTACCAATTTTATTCCAGGAAGTCTGATCGATTTAAATATCTCTATAATAAAAAGTGTCCAAATCTTAAATTAATTGAAGCTTTAAGGAGAGTTCAATAATAATTGCATATTAGTAAATATGCGTAAAACTAAAGCAGTAATATACCATGCTTAATGAAAAGCTCCAATAGTGTGTAGCGGTAATTAAAAAATGCTAATAAATGAGTTTATATGATAGTTTTTGTTTAACACATAAGATTTCCCAGAGGTTTTAAAAAATGATTTATAATTATAAGCAGAAAAATTTAAATCAATTTTATTTATTTTTTGCTTACTGGTAAATCTGTGCTTCAACTGTACAATTAACAGCAGTGTGTTTTTAAAAATTCAAAAAGTATAATTGGTATTTAGAAAATGATATTTATCAAACTGATTTTAAACTATATTAATTTCAAAACAAGGATAACCCCAAGTTATTCTTTTTTAAATTAACACGAGTCATCTTAATATAGACTAATTTTTAGTTTGGAATTTACAAGTATTCGAGCAACTACAGTTTATGGTAAACTTCTTATCAGTGGCTTTTACAGTCCTATAAATTACTTTAGAAATCTAATTAAGAGTATAAACGATATTTTCTTTCATTTTTTTTTTATTTTTTATTTTTAATTATGATTAAGCAAACATAAAAAATTATTAAATAAATCCCCAAATTATAATATGCAAATATTACCTTCTAATGCAATGAAGGTAATGTATTAACTATTAAAAAAAAAAAAAAAAAAAAAAAAAAAAAAAAAAAAAAAAAAAAAAAAAAAAAAATAACAAGGAGGGAAGAAAAGAAACAAAGAAAAATTAATCATGATTCATAATAGTAGATTTTTATGTTTTTTTTTTTCTTTCTTTTTTTAATATACATATAGCCAGTTATATTACATTATTTTTTTTCTGTATACTTATTACAACTGTATTCATGTGCATAATTTAAACAGAAATATATTAACATTTTAAATCATTTTAATGTTAATGTATTTTAACTTACTTTACTGCTCATTAATTCAAAAAATATGGTTCTTTTTATACATATTATAAAATATAGTTATTAAAACCGTTATTTTGCACTGTAATTTTTATGGGCAGCAATGCTTTATTTTGTTATACTTTATTTTTATTAGTTTTTATCTCTGAAGAGACAATATTTGTATATAAAATCTATTTATCGTATCAAGCAATTTGATTTGAATTATTAAAAACTTTTTCAAAACTATTTATATTATATTAATAACGTGTTTCATTCATGAAGCTAATTTTAACCTTTTGACTTTGCCCTTAGCCAAAGGCCTTCAATAGTAGCACTAATCACCATGTTTTAAAATTTAATTGATTTATATATGCATATAATTATTTTTTATAAAAGACACTAAAATTATTTTTTTACATATAAGGATAACGTATTTCAAAATTAAATGTATTTTAAATGTAATAATCTAACTTTAGTAATGCGTTATGTGTTTATTGCGTTATTTTTTTTTTTTTAATATATATATATATATATAATTTAACCAATTTTTATTATATTTTTAGTTTCATGAAATTTAATTTGTAATTTTTTTCTAATTTTACCATTTTAATCTTTTAATTAAAGTTCGTACATTACATAATTATTTTAATTAAAAAAAAAAAAAAAAAAAAAAAAAAAAAAAAAATAACTTATAAAAGCTGAAGTCTTATTTAATTTTCTAGTGAAACTAGGAGAATCTTATTTTTATTCAGTTGATGTAGTGTATATATGCAAATATCTTACCTTTTTCATAAACTTACCTTGAAAATAATAATTTAAAGTGTGTATTGAATGACTTGGAAATTTATATTTTAACATTTACAGATTAAAATTATAATTTAATAAATAAAAAATAAAAATAGTATATATACTATAATGTATAAAAATAGATATTATATAAATATTACTCTATTCAGTCAATCAGCTTCTTTTTTTTAGTATGAATATTTCCAATAAAATAGGTACGATATTGTTTTACATTTCATCGTAGCAGTATTTTTTGAAACATTCGTAACATATAGAAGGCAATTTAGAAGTAGGGCCAAATATCATAATGCTACGGTGAATAATAACACAAGAAACACATTTTCCCCAGTCATCATCTTTAAATTCTCCATCGCTAAGGGATACACTAGTACGCCCACAATCAACTATTTCTTTAACTTCCTCATCTGTAAATTTAGATTGAGAAGTAGGTGGGTTGAACTTTCCATTGCAGTTGCTGTTTGGAATATAAATAATCAGTGGACTTAGTGTATCTTTGCATCCAAAAAATACTGGCATTTTATTAAAGCCTCTTGCCAAAAACTCTTTTTCATCTGGTAGCTTCAGAACAAGAGCACTGGTATCATTCAAGAGTTCATATGAACCATGAAGTAATGGACCAGCAGGAAAAGTATTTTCCACATCACCTGAATTAGCGAAAGCAAAAATAATATTTGCAGAACTTTCATAACCATTAAACGGATACAATGGGATATCTAGTCCATTAGCAGAACCATCTGATAAAAGTAAATCGTCTGTACCAGCAAATTCGTTTTTAGAAAAAGAATTAGGGCGAATACGGGCAAAAGTGCTGTTAGTTTCTATATTAAGATCGAACAATGAAGCTTCTGAGTATTTGACTGGATTATTTGGTGAAGGGTGCACTAGATCATTGACTAGAAAAGCCATATCACTAGAAGATGCTCCCATTAAGAATCCAAGGTTGTCATAATTTTGAATACATATATTTTCATTTACGCGTGATCCTAAGAATTCAGTATCCATAGAGACCCCAAATGAATCGATAAATGAACTAAGTTCGTAAGGATTCATGGTAAACATAGAAAAATTTAAATTATATGTAGTATTTGTTTGAGGGATTTGAGCTAATAAAACAGGAAAAGGGACTTCAGCGTTTTCAAATTGATTCATTTTACGAATACCCGAAAGAGTAACGTTAGGTGCCCCTTCGCCAAATTCTTTACCAAACAATTGGAAAGCAAGAGCTCGTCCTAAAACGTCAATAATTGTCACATCAAATCCAGCAGCTTTTTTGCTATAAACTTGCTTAGCAAGTTCATCCCAGTAATGCTGATTCTTTTCCATATCATTTCCATAAGGAGTAATTAGATTTTCCTTGAAATTGAAAATATCAGAAGAGTTTAATAATTGTTGTACTTTAGGAAAGCCATGTAAGATTAAAGCTGAAACAAGCCACGCTCCAGAGGAAACTCCGGAAATATAGTTTGTTGCCTGCAATATACCAGCTAAAGAAGAATTTTTTGATCTTTCATCTAAAGCATCAATTTGTCCAGCACCTCTAAAAAATGATCTATAACCACCACCAGAAAATGCTAAACCAATAGAAATTCTTTTATCTGCAATAATTTCTTCTAATGATAATTTATTGTAATTATCATTTTTTTTAAGAAACCTTAAAAGAGCAACATTGGTTTTAGTCATGCGACTAAAAATATAATCTTTTTTGCCATCCTCTCTTGCACCGATAAATACATTTGGAGGATTTTTTGATGGGCATTCATCCAATTTAGGTGCATAACTATATTCAAACTTTTCAAGTTTTTTAGATGCTTCCAATGTAGTATTTGTTTTTATATCAGTCTCCTGTACAGTATTACAAATAGCTTGAAAAAGTAAAGCCAGACCACAAATAATGTTTCCTTTCATTTTGTTATTATTAAACAAGACCAGGAAATATACATAAATGTAGAAGCTTATTATAAATCTAAGACAAAAACAAGAAAATAAAATTTAATTCTTAGGAGCTTTATAGCATTTATTCTCCAGAAATCAATTATATGGATATTACTGTAAATTATATATAAAAATTTAATTAATACAGTAATCAAGTACTAATGGCTTAATAAGTGATTTATATACTTTAAATACGTGTAGTTCGTTTTTGGTTTATACAACTCCGTTAATTTAATTATAATGTTTAGTTTTTAATTGATTATATTGAGTTCTATAATTTAAATTTGAAATTTTGTTTAGTGTGCGTGATATTTCAAACTTTTTTCAGGTTCAGTCGATATTTTAGATATTATATCTGTAGCATTAATATATTTTTCCTTTACCTTCTACATATAACTTTTATTAAATAGAAATCTTTATTTTGGTTAAGTAGTAATTATTTAAATCACTATACACTTAATAAAAAAAAAAAAAAAAAATTTTTTTATTATTAAATCGCTGTCAATCGTCGTATTTTGTTATTTTCATTTTTTAACTTTTATAAAAAAAAAACGGAAAAAAAAATGAAAACCAATAAAATAAGAAAATACAAAAGAAAAGTAAGTATATACGATAATCGCCCAAATAATAAAAAAAATAAATCGTAATTAAAAGCATATATTACTATTATTATACAGTATCGTATTCGAGCTATCAGAACTGTTTAAACTCTTATATTACAAACTCGCGCAACTTACAAAACATTAATAAAAAAAAGTATAATAGTTAAAACATAATCTTAAATTATCATTAGAAAAATTTCATTAAAAACATAAATTTAGAGATGGGTAATGTCAAAGAAACCTAAAGTGACAAATTTTAGCTGATTAAATTGGCTCACACGCACATATTACATTATTCATTAAACTTTCGCATTGCTTTTAACAACCAATCATTGTGATTTTTTGCTTCATTCAGTTGAATACATTTAATTTTCTTCTACCCTAAATTAAAACATATTACCGTCTTATGTACATAAACGGAAAATTTCCACTCATGTCTATTTAGGGAAAAATTTATATGATCGCGTATATATTTCTAAGCATTTATTATTGTATTAATCAATCAGAGAATTTAAGTACTGTATACAAATGGGGGATTAAATAATTTATTACATAATTTACTTGTAGAAACATTTTTCCTCGTATTTATTAGTTACAATGTAGTCTAAATTTTTAGAACAGTATTTACATCAAAAACAGAACGAGCTAAGAAATTAAACACCTTTCGAAACAGACAAAAGATTTTAGAATAGAATTTAAAGTTACCGAAGCAAATTTAAATTAAAATATATGTACTTACTTTTTTATTTAGGTAATTATTCAAAAAATAAAATAAGAATAAAGGTTGTTGGCTAATATTATATTATGTATGGTATTACATAAGCTTAATTACATACTATCTTACTAACGCATGCATTTTAATTTTTTTTAATATTATTGAATTTTGAATCTTATTTCTTAGTTGTACAAAGAATGCTCAAAAATTGATAAAAAGCCTCACATTTAATTACACAAATAAGAAAGAAATGCCCGTGTCCCACTCACTTCCTAGTTCTTTCAGTTTCTGAGGTAAGTACTGTAGCATTGGCACGGTATAGGGGAAAGCTTAAATTTATAACCCTTAACCAAGTAGGTGAATACATATTCATAATCGCACGAGTTGTTTTTCTCAGTCGCTATGCAATTTCAACAATATACTGTAGGAGATACGAAAACGAGACACTCCTATTTCATTGCCTATTTAGGAAAGAAAATGTCAAATTTAGTATTCAACTAGATAACATTCCTTTCCGTATAAGAAAAGAAAAATTAAATTAAAAATGTAATGCTAATTCAATATATTATGTAATTGTAAAATGAAGCTACTGAGTCATTATATAAATTTGTTGTGTGCCATAACTATTTTTTTTAATTCTTTTAAAAAGCGCTGCAAAACAGTATACTCTTTCACTTCCGATTTTTGAATTGTTGACTTTGTTTTGGTTGCCTTTTAATATTTATTTATACCCCCACTATTCTTACTAGATTAAGTAATTATTTAAATAGGAAGCATACTTGCCTATTCTAATTTTAAGTTGTTAAAGTACCCGTGCATTTAATTCTTAATTCTCCTGCCTTATTGGAACGATGTCTCGTATCCGTACCTACTATAGTACCAATAGTTCTACTTAGACGAAACGTCGTTCCAATAAGGTAGGGGAATCTAATCTTAGGAACGAAATTTTAATTAATAAGTTCGTAATTCACTTTATAGTTAATTTTTTTTTTTTTTTTTTTGGCTTTTTTTAAAAATTTCAGTACTATTTTATCAATATATTTAATTTATAATTAAGAGAAAGAAAAACGAATTCCAGTTCACAGGGTCTAATAACTTTCTAAACAGATTTTATGTATTATAATGTGTTTTTTTGTAAATCCTTAACTGGGAAGTGAAATTTCCAATATCATGTTGTTAATAACCTTTCTATTACAATTTACACTAAACTTGCCTTATTGAAACAACATTTTTTTCAGTACATGCTTTTTACTTATTAAAAATAAGTAAAAAACAATGGACGACTCCGGAATCGAACCGGGGACCTCCCGCATGCTAAGCGGACGTGATAACCAACTACACCAGACGCCCTTGTGAACAATATTGTAAGGCAACAGACACCTTATCACGTCTTAGGGTCTATTGGATTACAGAAACAAGTCACGAGGATCCAATCAAGAGGAATATCTTGAACAGATGATAAGACTTAAACACGTGGTCGCATTAGGACCTTATCACTCACCTAATACATTATCAAGATAACCATCTTGCGTATGATTGGTCACATTGCTGATATCATGAGATACATCTTATTGATCTCATGATAACGTAAGAAACCTAACTGTAGAAATA
>JAJMCY010000425.1:0-13032 GCA_030565755.1 Ascobotryozyma cognata | reverse complement strand
AAAAAAAACCACACTCACTCATTTTCAACTTCACTATCTTCAGAATCATCTTGAATTTTTTCTTCAGATAATTTTTTATTTTTCATATTTCAATTTTATTAATTTATTAATTTATTAATTATTTTATTAATTTTATTTATTTATTATTTTTTTTTTTTTTTTTTTTTTTTTTTTTTTTTTTTTTTTTATTTTTTCGTAATTTTTGTTTTTCTCTATTTAATTTTATTTTTTCTACAGTAAAGGAAAGTTAGTTAAGTAAGGTGGAAATACAAAAAATAAAAAATATAAAATATAAAAAATAAAATACAAAAAAAATAACAAAAAATACAAAAAAAATACAAAAAAATACAAAAAAATACAAAAAAATACAAAAAATAAACAAAATAAATAAACAAAATAAATAAACAAAATAAACAAAATAAATAAACTAAAAATCAACTTATTTCTTGTATTTTTTGTCTTTTTTATTGCATTTTCTACTTTTCATTGACTGTTTGTATGTAATTTATTGTAATTTATTGTATTTTACTGTATTTATTTTCTCCTAGTAACGTATACTAAACTTCAAATAATAACAATAATAATAATATTAATAGTGAGTATATAGTAACTAGACAGGATTCCAGAAATTATCTTCAAAAATAAAGAAATACTATAGGAATCCATTTTCTATTTTGAAAAACAAAATTTCTCTTTATAACAAATTTTTTGTTTCTCTAGCTAGGTTGATAAATAGATTGATATTTCAGATTAGTATTACTATAGGTTTCCAGATTATTACAGTCTCATAGGTTTTCCCATATATAATTATATGGTTTCCATAAGATTCCAATATATAGATTGTTGGGTTTCCTTACTATTTTCGCTTCATTGAGTACGAATTAAAAAAAAAAGATAAAAAAGAAAAAAAAAAAATAAACTAAGTAATAACAATAAAATAAAAAAAAAAATAAAAAAAAAAAACATGAAAAGGTCATCAGACGGAGATATTAAATCCTATCCCATAAGCGCATTTGCTGCTTCTATTCCTACTTATGATAATGTTTCTACTTCGCTTGAATTTTCCGATAATGAAACCGATGAGAACGACAGTCAAAATGAAAACGATGAGGTGGACAACACCGAAATTCAAGAATATGGGATTAAATCCAATCAGGGCGTTGAAAGCAATATAAACACATCTGCAGGCAAATTGAATTCTTCTGGAAAGCCCAAATTTCAAAGGTTTTCTACTTTTATTCCAGTTTATAAAGAGGAAAAAAATTCAAATTCAAATTCAAATTCAAATTCAAATTCAAATTCAAACGTAAACATTGTGTATAGTAAAAATGATGACATTTATTGCTATCTCGGTTTAAAACAAAATGAATCAATTTCAATTGTTGGCCAATTTCTTCTTAATGTTTTAAAAGGTTCTGTTTCCTATTTGGGTGCTGAGATATCTAATGAGTTATCTATTTCTTATGAAATTTCTTCTCCTACTACTCATTCTATACCTGAGATTACTGCTCTTTCTTCTCAATATTCAAATGCTAATAATGATATTAATAGCAAAAACCCTTTATTCAATCAATATCCAAGTTTATTAAAAAATTATCCAAATATTATATTAATTCGTCCTCTTTTAACTGGATTTGAAAATGTTTTTAAAGTATGTCCTCTTTTTAAAGATTTATGGTCTCTTTTAGGTCCTAAACAAGATAGATTTTCAACTTTTAGTTTAATTTATGAATCTACTAATGTATTAAGACCTTTACAAATTAATGATACTTGGAATGCTGCTTTAAATAATCTACTTGCAGATAAAAATAATTGTAAAAATTCAAACTCATCTTTTTCTATTCTATTGTATGGTTCAAAATCTTCTGGGAAATCAACATTTTCTAGAATTTTAACAAATAAATTATTATCTAACATACAACAAAATAAAAAAAACTTAAATTCTTCCTTTTCTTCTTATTCTCATGTAGCTTATTTAGATCTTGATCCGGGTCAACCAGAATTTCTCTTCCCAGGTGTAGTATCATTACATGATATTTCTTCTTTTATATTTGGTCCTTCTTTTACTCACTCATTCACTTTCCCTTTATCCGCCTTATCTGATGCAACCTCAGAATCTATTACAAAGAAATATTCTTTAATTGCTGCAAGATATATTGGAGATAAATCTTTAAATAAAAATCCATGTGTATATATTAGTGCTATTCATCAATTATGTGAAGCCTTTAATGCCTATTCTAAAGCAAAATCAGATAAAGTTGCCTTAATAATTAACTGTCCTGGATGGACAAAGGGACTTGGATCTTTATTGTTTGAACAAATATTTTCATTTTTACCTCCACTCTCTGATGTAATTTCATTACAAGATAATTCAATTGTAACAAAGAATAATAGTTTATTTGAATTAGACCGATTCTTACAACCAAATACTTGTGTTTACAATATTGAACATCAAATAAATAATTCCCGTTTATCAGCAATTTCTTATAAGAATAAATTTACCCCTGCAAATCTTAGAACATTAATGAATTTATCATATTTTCATTCTGTCGCAAAGGTATTATCAACAAAAGATTTGTTTTCTGTTTCATGGAATTTCAATAATCCTTTAATTGAGAATGCACCTTATGCTATTAAATTTTCTCCTAATAGGTTGAAACACGTGAAAGAAAGTATGGAAGAGAATGCTGAAGGAAGTATTGAAGAAAAGATTGAAGAAAATGCTGAAGAAAAGATTGAAGAAAATATTGAAGAAAATACTGAAGAAAACGTAGGAGAAAAAACTAAAATGGAAAAATCTCATCTTTTAATAGATGCTTTATATATATCAGGTGATATAATATCAAATAAATACTTTTTAGATGCATTAAATGGTTCAGTAGTAGGCATTGTTAAAAAAGATATCAACTATAATAATGCAAAAAATTCATCACCATTAATCAAACAACCATTTATACAAAATATAAATGCTGAAAATTTTTCATACCCCGTTGTGAGATGTAATAATGATAGTTGGCTATCAACCGCTGAATGTTTAGGCTCAGCTATAATTCAAACTACAGATACTACAAAGGAAGGATATCTACGATTATATTCACCATTTATAATGTTCATGTACAACTACAGTAACTGGTTAAAATATACAAATCAATCTGCTTTACAAGAAAAAATTATATTAGTTAAAGGATCCATTTCATTACCTTTATGGGATATTTGGAGTAGAGATAATGAAACAAATTTTGGAGTACAATGGGACAATGTTCCTTATTTATCAATAAATTCTGATAATACTACGATTGGTTCAAAAACATGGAGACCAAGACGAAATGTTGCAAGGAAGTGATGTTAAAAAATTGATGAAAAAAGCAAAAAAAAAAAAAAAAAAAAAAAAAAAAAAAAAAAAAAAAAAAAAAAAAAAAAAAAAAAAAAAAAAAAAAAAAAAAAAAAAAAAAAAAAAAAAAAAAAAAAAAAAAAAAAAAAAAAAAAAAAAAAAAAAACCTAAAAAAAAGCAAAATAATAAACAATTAAGTAAATATATGAATATTTATTTAAAAAAAACAAATTTTTTAACCATTTTAAATTTTTTGGTCCATTTTTTTTATTTTTTTTTTATTATTATTATCAAAGGCAATCCTAGCTTTTAGCCTAATACAAATTGGTTACTGAATAAATTTATATTAGGAAGAAAAAACGAAAAAAAACGAAAAAAAAAATAAAAAAAGAAAAAAAAAAGAAAAAACTATGGTTGCTACGGAAATATTTACCCTACTTTAAATAAAGAATAAAAAATTAAATTATACTAATATAATTAAATTTATATGATAAAAAAAAAAAAAAAAAAAAAAAAAAAATTTGACGTTTTTTTAGTGATTTTTGACAAATTACGGTTGTTTTTAAGAAATAAAAAATTTATTATTTAAAATAAAATAAAATAAATTTATAGGAATAGAGTTGGGATAATTTCTGAAAAAATGAGTATCTTATTTCAAAGGTTTATGGTGAGTTTTTTTATTTTTTTTGAAAAAATCTGAATTTTAAGGCTTATTTTAAGGTTTATTTATTGAATTAAACATTAAAATTAAAAAATTTTAAAAATAACTTCACTAACTATAATTTAAATTTAGATACGACACGGAGTCAATTTATTTAGCAAAAATAATAAAAAACTATTGTTAAATTTAACAAATAAAACTAATCTGGCGGGAATATGTATAGAAGATAGGGCGAAAATATCATCATCTAGTTTTTATTATAATAATAAAAATTATAAACAAAAAAATTATAATAAAAATAACAAACCAAAGCAAATTATAGCGAAAGAAAAAATATTAATTCCATTATCTATTTCAATTGCAAAATTATCAACTTTGTTAGGAATACCTATGAAAAAATTAGGAAATAGATTAATGAAATTAGGATTTAATGAAAATGAATTAGATTATGATTATATTTTAGATGGAGAAACAGCTGCTTTAATATCTGAAGAATTTGGATTTGAACCACAATACGATAATTCGATTAAAAATGATATTAAACCTGATCCTATAAGTAAAGATACTAAAATACTTTTACCAAGACCTCCGATAGTTACTATAATGGGTCATGTAGATCATGGTAAAACTACTATATTAGATTATTTAAGAAAATCATCAGTTGCAGCTTCAGAAGTTGGAGGTATTACACAACATATTGGTGCCTTTTCTGTAAAATTACCATCAGGGAAACTTGTTACATTTTTAGATACTCCTGGTCATTCTGCATTTCTTAAAATGAGAGAACGTGGTGCAAACGTTACTGATATTATAGTTTTAGTTGTTGCTGGTGATGATTCTGTTATGCCTCAAACCTTAGAAGCTATAAAACATGCAAAGAAATATAATGTTCCAATGATAGTTGCTATTAATAAAATTGATAAACCTGAGTCAAATCCAAAGAAAGTGATGTCTGATTTAGCTTCAAAAGGTGTTGAAATTGAAGAATTTGGTGGTGATGTACAAGTTGTTCCAGTCTCAGGATTAACTGGACAAGGTATAGATGGTTTAGTTGAAAATATTGTAGCTCTTTCTGAAATTCTTGATTTGAAAGCTGAAAAAAATGTTCGAACACAAGGTAGTATTTTAGAAGCTGAAGTTAAACATGGCAAGGGTCCTGTAGCAACAGTTTTAGTAAGCAGAGGAACTTTGACTCCAGGTCAAGTCATTATAGCAGGCACTGCTATATGTAAAGTAAAATCTATGTATGACGAACATGGTAAGATTATCAAAAAGGCTGGTCCAAGTATGCCTGCAGAAGTATTAGGTTGGAGATCATTACCAGAAGCTGGAGATTTAGTTTTAAGTGTAGAGAATGAAAGAGTTGCGAAAAAAGTTGTAGAATCAAGGGAAGAATATAATGAACAAAAGAAATCATTGGAAGAAATATCAATGCTTAATAAGAAAAGAAGAATTGAACGATTAAAATCAGAAGAAAATAATAAAAATAAATCTTCAGAAAATAATACTCCATTATTTCAAGATGAAAACGAAAATAATTATGAAACAGTTAAAATTTTACCAATAATTATTAGAGGTGATGTTGCAGGTTCAGTTGAAGCTATACAGGAATGTATACACGATTTAGGAAATGATGAAGTTAAAGTTAAAATTTTATATTCAGCAGTTGGACCTCCTGCAGATTCAGACTTGTTACGAGCAAAAGCTGCAAAAGCAATGATTATTTCTTTTAATATTAAACCTGAGAAAGCTTTTATGAATAATGCTGAATCGGAAGGTATAGATGTGATTCAAGAAAATATTATTTATAGAATAATAGAAACAGTTACAGAGAAATTGACGGAGATGTTAGGAGTGGAAGTTGAAAGGTCTATTAAGAGTGAAACTGAAATTAGAGCATTATTTTCAATTAATCTTAAAGGACAAAATACAGCGAATATTGCTGGATGTAGAGTAACAAATGGTATTCTAAAATCTAGGGATAAAGTGCAAGTTTTAAGAGGTAAGAATGTAATTTATTCAGGAACTTTGGCTTCATTAAAGATTCAAAAGAAGGATGCAGAATCAGTGGGTAAAGGAAATGAATGTGGGGTTGGATTTGTTGAATTTGATGATTTTAAAGTTGGTGATATTATACAGTCTTATGATGAAATTGAGAAACCACGACATTTATGATTTGAATTAGATATATGAATTTATGATTTACAATAGATGTATGAGATTATGATTTTGAAGATTCGGTGGAAAAAAAAAAAACAAAACTTTTTTTTCATAATGTTTAAAGGTATATATTTTTGAAAAGTTATTTATTTATGTACATAGATTAATTAAATTGTTTTTATAAGGAATTATTTTAAAAGGATTTTTTTATTTATTTAAGTTCTTCCCATTGTACAGCAACGAATTCTTCAGCATAAACAATTTGATTTGAAATATTTCGAGGGATACAATCTTTTGAACATGTAGCTACGATAATGGTACCCCATTCCATTCCATTTAATATTTCATTTAGATCAGCATCTTTTTCGAATAATTCAATCATATGAGGCATTAGTTGCAATTCAAAAACCCTTTGATTTTTACATAAAGGACAATTAGGAAAAGCTTGTTTTGAATTTTTTGTATAAGCCATACCAAATTTATCTAAAGATGAATAAAGTAAAGGTTTACCAGAATGTTCATATCGAATAACTTGTTCTGGATTTTGAGCTATTGTATCTACAAAGTTTCTAAATGTGTCTTCGATTATATTTGAATCTGGTAAATTTGAATCAAAAGATTTACCATTATCTTTTTTATTGTTTAATTTTTCTAGATCATTTTCTTCTAAATTTGATTCTAAAAAATCTGTTCCAATTTTTAATTTTTTAGTATCAATATCAAAGAAATGTTTATCTAAATATTCATTTTCAATTTCTAAAAAGTAAGCAGGATATTTAGACAACGAACCAGTCCAATCCTGATCTGAACAACTTATCCCAGAGTCTGCCGATAGAATATTTACATTGTTATTATTACTAGTTTTATTTACATTATTATTTGTATTTTTATCATTACTTGATTTCATAGAGTCTATTTGTAAACTTTTATTAAACGTAGACAAATCGAATGGGTTTCTAGACTGAACCGGTTTTGG
The DNA here is from genome assembly GCA_030565755.1 of Ascobotryozyma cognata. Lineage (NCBI taxonomy): Eukaryota > Fungi > Ascomycota > Trigonopsidomycetes > Trigonopsidales > Trigonopsidaceae > Ascobotryozyma > Ascobotryozyma cognata. The sequence continues at coordinate 5,904 of JAJMCY010000425.1, read as the reverse complement.
ATTACTGTTGAGTAAAAAGGGATTTTCGACAGACTTTGAGCTGTCTACCTTCGAAGGTGGTACATTTGAATTTTCTGAATTTTCTGAATTTTCTAAATTTCCTGAGTTTTCTAAATTAACGTCTGTATTACTAGCCAAACCAGAACTTGTCTTAATAGACCTAAAACAACGTATAGAGCCTTCTTTTTTACTGCATTTTTTGCCTTTACAAGCGAATACATATAGCATTCTAGTATTACTATTACTATTACTATTACTATTATTTTTCTCCCTAACTAAATCAGCACTAGCTTGTAAAATTAAAGGCATGAATTCGTTACAATTCTTGCATTTAGAAATGCTTATATCAGGATTTATTTTTTCATCCAGCCATATCTAATGTTAATACGGTTAATAATTATAAAATAATAATAATAATAATAATAATAATAATAATAATAATAATAATAATAATAATAATAATAATAATAATAATAATTAAAAAAAAAAAAAACGGCAAGTAATAATAAAACAACAATAAACTCACTGGCTTCCCACCGATCCATGTTCCTGTTCCAGTGAATTCTTCGTCTTCGTCTTTGGCTTCGGTTTCCTCAGGGAATCCTAACAAAACATTAGTGCATTCAATCGAAGAACAATCTTCTGAATCCGAATATGTTTCTGGCATTTAGGTGTATTTAAAAAAACTAAAAAATGAATGTTTATATTTGTTCTTATATCTATAAATTAATACTATTTATTCCTGTATCTATATTAAATAACTTAAAATAACTTTAAAATAGCTTTAAAATAAATAAAAAATAAATAAAAAATAAATAAAATAAATAAAATAAATAAAATAAATATAAAATAAATAAAAAATAAATAAAATAAATAATAAATAAAATAAATAAAATAAATAAAATAAATAAAATAAATAAAATAAATAAAATAAATAAAATAAAGACACTACAGTGTTTAACTAATGGTATTAAAATATGAAATCATATAATTTTATTTTTGTATCACTCAGGAACGTTAATTTTTAATTTTTAATTGTTAATTGTTAATTAATTGTTAATTGTTCTACAGTGAATTATGGTTGTGTTTACGATCTTGGTTCATTTACAGATTACAGATTTTAGATTTTAGATTTTAGTTTATTTGATAGATTTTTAGATTTTAACTTTAAATAAATTGGATACGTTTTAACCATTTTTTAGGTTTTTTTAGGTTTTTTTAGGCTTTTATATTTTTATATTTATTTTTTATATTTATTTTTTATATTTATTTTTTATATTTATTTTTTATATTTATTTTTCATATTTATTTTTATATTTATTTTTTATATTTATTTTTTATATTTATTTTTTATATTTATTTTTTATATTTATTTTTTATATTTATTTTTTATATTTATTTTTTATATTTATTTTTTATATTTATTTTTTATATATTTGTTCTTTATATATTGTTGGTATCTATTTATTTTATTTTTTATTTGTTTATTAATTTATTTATTTATTATTTATTATTTATATTTATTTTATTTATTATTTATTTATTTTTGGTATCTATTTATACTTATTTACTTATTTACTTATTTATTCATACAACACATAACTAGCAAATAAATCTTTTATTAATTATTTCTTATGCAAATATATAGAAGTCATCAATAGCATTTAAATTTTATTTATTAAATTCATTGTATTAAATTCATTGTATTAGATCAACCTTAAGTGTAAGTGCGGTGGTTACTTTCTGTTATTTTCAATTAATTTAATTAATCAATTATTCAATCATTCCCTTATAATTACCCCCTGCATTCATCATTCGTATCGTATTAATCAAACCAAATATCAACAACAAAAGTAGCAATATTAAAACCAAAAAGAGAAATAATATAAATCAAAAAATATATAAAAATAGGAGCTAAAAATATTTCAGTGTGTTCCAAAAAAGGAAGTGCTTTATAACCAAGAAAAGTAATATAAGAATAATATGAAAAAGATATTAAATATAATGTATTAGATAAAAATAATGAAACCCAATTTTGTAAAGTTAAAAGAGGTAAAAAAATAAATTGTATCGCATAAAGACATAACCATATAGATAAAAATGAATTACAATGTATATCAAAACAATATGCCCATTCTATAGTTCCTTCACCATAAATAACTCTTGTATCTTTTGGTCTACTTAATGTTAAAAATTTTGATGAAATAAACCAAGATATAGTAGAAATAATTAATCCTGATCCAATAAAACTAACAAATATTTCATATAGCAGTAATTTAATAGTCGAAACAACGCCTAATGAAAACGCTATTCCCCAAGCTATTGCTGATACTGCAACAAATACAGATATCAGAATAACCAATGAAGGATCATCCCGAGCCCATTGATTTTTAGTTTCTAATAGTGTTAATAAAAGGAAAATGTAAATAATATTAATATTTATTTAATTTTAATATTTAATTTTAATATTAATATTAATATCTAATGTCCATGACTTACGTTTCTAGATATTAGTAACTACGTCATAAAAAAAAAAAAAAAAAAAAAAAAAAAAAAAAAAAAAAAAAAAAAAAAAAAAAAAAAAAAAAAAAAAAAAAATTTATACATACATGATAATACACAGATCGATACACTTTTTTAGGGGAAACAATAAGATATATTATTTCCCATATTGCTGTTTCGAAATCAAGTACTGGTGGCTTGAAAAGTCTAAAAAAACCCGAGAAAAATTAACAAAAGTTAACACAAAAAAAAAACAAAAAAAAAAACAATACCTTTTCAAAAACAATGATCTATGTTCCATTCAGAAAAATAATTAATTTCTCCCTTTTTCTTCTTAAAAATATTACTTAAAAATTTATCTTTTCAACCAATATTTTTTAATGTCTTCTTCTTATTTTTTAAGTTTTTGTTTTTGATGTTCATCTATTGTAGTTTTTGTTTTTCCAACCCGTATTTATTGCTATAACAACCAAGTGCTAAATATAGCAATTTATAACTATAAATTGCTATATACCGCAGTTTAGATAAACCAGCTCTCATATAATATTTACCAAAGAAACAACCAACGTATTAATTGATTTGGAATATTTATTTATTTACTGTAGACAGTAATTATTATTATTTTAAATATGGAAAAATAAATTAAGTTTATTACTTTAAATATAATAAATATATATAGTCTTTACTTTTAAAATACACAGGCGGTGCAAAACTGTCAAGGAAATCCTAATAGTTTCTATAGTTTCTATATGGGAAACTGCATATGGAAACCGACAAATGGTGAACTGGCACATTTCACTATGGAAACCATATGGAATATCCTTAAATTTACTTAAATAAAGAATACCTCATGGAGACCGTAAACGTTGGAAACATATTGAAATACTATACATGGAAACAAAAAATTAAATGTATGAAGTTTTGTTGTTTACATCATAAGTATATATACATACATATACAAATATATATATACATATACAAATATATACATACATATATCATTAATACATACTATTATTGTAATAACTTGCTAATTAGCTTTTGCATATAATACCATTTATATTTATATAGAAAATGAAATTTAACATAATAATCATCAAAAACTATATTGTACTCTTACCATCTACTTTCCTATCGACTCGTATTTTCATTTGACTTTTAACCTTCACAGTACTTGTTCTTTGAATATAAAAAATATAAAAAAAACAACCAATTATAGTTTCACATTTAATTATTATCATAAAAATAAAATATCCAACGCAAACATTTTTCTAATATAAGCCAAAAGTAAAATATAAATCCAACTAATCTATAAATATAATAAGAATATAATTATATTAAACTGGTCCATTAGGGGTTGGAAATCGGCATAATTTACTATATAACTCTTTATCAAAATAAGAATTTAACCCAAACCCCACAGAATTTAACGTCATTTTTTTGTAAATTTCCCTAGCAACCTATACTATTTATATACTTTTGCAGGTTTTATTAAATTTTTTTTTTTTTTTGCTACACATTTAAATATAAAAATTTAAATTTATCAGTTAAATAAATAAATTATGTATTTTTATTTGATAATTAAAAAATTTAAGGTATTTGAATTTTATATTTTTTTTTTTTTTATTTATTTGATTATCGACTAACTAAAGATTGCTTTTAGGCACGAAAAATGATTATCGGCACAAATGAAAACATAAAATTATAAAATTATAAAATAATAAACTAATAATTACAATACCATAATGAAGGAACTTCATAGTATAGATAAGAATATAAACTTCAAAAATCAGAAGAGTTGTAATAACTATAAATTCGAGGACCTAGATTGTTTACCTATGGTTATATTTGCTCTATCTACCAATTCGTTTATTGTCATACGAGACTTATATAAAGAATTTGATTTGGTAGCTATATTAATTGAATACATATTAGACATAAGAGAAGGATTGCCAGTTTTTTGTTGGATATTGTTATGAATATGAGAAGTGCCATAAATAATATTTGATCTTGTAGTATTAATATTATAATTAAATTCCTGATTGATTTGATTTCTCAAGGAAGTAATAAGATAGTTGTTACTACTATATTGGTTATTATTATTATATTGAGAGTAACTGTTGTTAATTTTAAGAGTATTAATAAGGTTAGTACGTGTAGTAGTTGGAGTATTCCACAAGCTTAATAACCCTCTAGCAAGCATAGTATTGTTATTCAAATTTGAGGTGGTAGCAGGTGTTGTCATTCTATTCTTTAGTTGTGAATCAGTGGTTACATTCACAGTGTTATTTTTTAAGCAAGATGAAGACTCTTTTCCCTTTCCTGAATAATTTGTTGTTTTAGATGAAGATGTTTGTGGAGACTTATCTTCTTCCTGCATATCTGTACAATAGTATTTTGAGTTAACTGATAATTTAGGATATTGCTTTTTAGTTATTCTTGTATTTATTTGTTGTGCAACAGAAGTGGAAGAATGATTAGTATCATCACGATTGTTTTCTGTAATGTATTCATCATCTGATGGAATATACCAGTCATCGTTTGATTCTAATGTTAGATTATCCTCAGGGGGTTCAAAGATACTGACAACCGTAATTGGAAGACTACCAGAGGGGGGTAGAAATTCATCATCATAGAGATCGTAATTGTTGGTGCGAACGGTGTAAACATCATATATAACATCTGGGTTATCATTATAAATCTGATTTTGGTTGTCATTGTTAATCTCGTTATCATTTGTTAATGGATATGAAGGGAGGGAATCATTATTTACTTCTTCATGTGAATTTTTTTCAGTATATTGAATTGGTGTATTGTTATCAGCAATTTCAATTTCTCTGAAAGGATTTTTTTTAGTAATATTTTTTTGAAGATTCGAAGTAGAAATTAAATCATTGAAATTAGTTGAAATAAAAGGTTTTAGAATATGTTTCAACAAGTAATCGTTTTGCTTTTTCAATTTATATGACCTAGGTACGAATACAATTTCATCTTCTTGAGCTGATGAAATTACGCGGCTACTTTTATTTATAACAGCGATCTTTTTCAAACCTCTTTTCTCAGGTGAAGGAGGAGGAGTAATGTCAGTTAATCCATATTTCTTTTTGAATTTAGATACTGGAGTTGAAATAATGCGAGGTTTTTTCTTAAGATTACAACGCATTTTGTTTAAAATAGCTTCAAATTAGTGTCTACTTTATTAAAGAAAATATATATGTGTGGAATATATATTATTATGTTGTTAATAATACTTATGGAAATTTTTATGTTTAAATACTTGTTTTAGAATACAGAAATTTCAGAAAAGCGAGTTTTTTTTATATATGTATGTATAACTTTAAAAGCGATGGTTTTTTTATTTTTTATTTTTTTGGTGACACATGCAAATAAAATAAAATAATA
>JAJMCY010000424.1:0-13113 GCA_030565755.1 Ascobotryozyma cognata | reverse complement strand
TATTATTATATTATTGTTTTATTACATTACTTTTGATTGCTAGTAAAATCGATTATTATTGGTCGCTATAGTTCTAAGCAACCATAGATATCATTATTAGCTAGCGATTAATAAGTGATCATTAATTTGTTTTTACTTTGTATATTTTTATTTATTTGTTATTTATTTTTATTTTTATTTTTATTTTTATTTTTATTTTTAATTTTAATTTTTAATTTTAATTTTAATTTTTTTACTTTGTATATTTTTATTTATTTGTTATTTATTTTTATTTTTATTTTTAATTTTAATTTTAATTTTTTTACTTTTTAATTTTATCTATCTCAAATATTATTGTTTATATTTTCCCAAAAAAAAATAGTATTTATTTATCTATCCCTACTATATAAATCACGTACAATATTATATAATATTAATTATGGCTATCATATCTCTTCGTTGTTATATGTGCAAAAAATCTAAAAAGAAATGCGATTTAGGATTTCCTTCATGTGGAAGATGTTCAAGATCAGGACATAAATGTGAATGGCCACCACTTTACTCAAATAATAATGAAACATTGAATTCATTAGAACTTATAACACAATCACTTTCAAAGATTAATCATTTTAATCAATCAGAAATAGCATTAATAAATTTTTATAATGAAAGATTTATTCAATTTACACATCCTTTAAGATATCAGTCATCATTACGTTATGAACAATTTCTTATTTATTCAAACCCGGCTGTTATAAAATCTGTTTGTGCACTTTCTGCTGGTGTTCTTGAAAGAAATTCTTTGGAAATGTCCAGAGCATGCACTTTTTATTATAATGCTGCAAAACACTGTCTTCATGAGGCAATTACGCAAAGTTCAATTTCACCTGCTGACGATTGGCCATTACTTACAACTTACTTTCTTGATTTATGTGAACGTCGTTGTATAACAAATTCACATTATCGTCCCTTTTCACTGGCATTAGAACAATCTGCAATGAGTCTTCTTTCAATGACTGATCTTATTAAACTTTTTCTTTCAAATTCAACAAATTGGTCAATTTTAACTGCAAAACCATCTTTTGAATCAACTCCACGTGAACTTTATGTTCGTATACTTTTCATAAATTGGTTACAAACTGTTATTAATACTGTTTATCCTTTTAAATTAGATTGGGCTGATATTTCTGATTTATTACGCCCACTAGCCCGTAATAAATTTAATTCAAAAATTCGTACAAATTCTTGTTCTTCTTCCGATTATCTAGTAACTATCGGTTTCCCTTTGCCACAAGACTTTTTATCTGCTGCAACTCAGGTTGCTTGTTTATCTAGACAAAGCTATACTACAATAGAGCAACAAGGAATAATTAATCATCTTATTTCTTATTTTAAGGCATGGCTTTCTCTTTTGGATGTTTTATTTGATCCTGAAAATGCTACTTTACCAGATTTGCCAGCTAATAATTTTGACAGTAACAGTACGAATACCCATTTAATTATTGACAAATCAAATAAAATGTTTTTAAATACATACTCTAATAATAACATTGCTAATCCCCATTCAAATAAAAAATCAAAGTTAAAGTCAAATTTAAATAATGGGTTTTCTGATTCTTATCCTTCTCCAAATTCTGATTCGGATTCTTCTCCATGTACTTCTGATGTGGATCTTTTGAATTCTTCTCCTTCCATAGGTATAGTTTCTTCTTCTGATTATGGACTTCCAAATTCAAATACTTCTGATTCAAAAGTTCAACCAGGTTTTTCTTCAATTAATACTATAATTAATAAATCCACACAAAATAATAATAATACCCAGAATTTTACTTTTAATGACAATAACACACAAGATAATACTTATGTTAAAAATATTATCTTATCTAAAAGCGATGTAGCACGCCTACTTGCCAAACGTGAATCTAGTATTCGTATACATCGTTCAGCTTCCACGCATGCTTATTTGTACAGTGCTGTTTGTCTTATTGTGCTCAACTTTCTTCAAAATTCAAATTCTAATTTATCTATTGCAGACCCATATATACAAGATCTTGTTCGCAAAGCAAGAATTGGTCTTGAAGAAATTATTGGAATACATTTCACTTCTGATTACCTTCTTGCATGGCCTGCACTAATTATAGGTTGCACTTCTTTATCTCCTAATGTTGTTGATGAACTTAATCTTGAGCAGTTTCTTTGTAATTCCCCTGGCTCTTTTTCAATGTATTCTCAAATGGTAATTCATGTATTAAGACATATACAAGAAGTTAGAAATTTAGAAGCAAACAATGTTCAATCAGCATTGTTTTCTTCTCTTGAGTATGGTGTACAATTTATACATGGGCAATCGGAAAAATGGTCTCAATTATTCTCATAATATTATAAGCGCAATGTTTTATATTTATATTATTATTTTGCTTTTATTTTAAATTAAATTAAATGCTCATGTTGCAAATCTACTATCGTTTTTGATTTTTTATTATTATTTATATTTCTTGTATATTTTATATTGCTTATTGTTATTACTATTATTATTGTTTTTATCTGTTATCTTTTGATTAAAATTTATTAGACTTTGTCAGATACATTAGACACTAATTTTTTTTTTTTTTTTTTTTTTTTGTGTTTTTGTGTTTTTGTTTCTTATTTATTTATTCTTCAACGTTAGATGTTCATTTTGTGATCTGGTTAGTTTTATCAGGGGTTTAACTTATCTTGATTTTGTTATTTTATTTATCTTTTTCTGTTTAGTATCCATTATTATCTAATCTTAATATTATAGTATTCTATTTATTTACCATTTACAAATGTGCTTATTATTATTTAAGTATTCTTTTATATCTATTAATTCCTATTATTTTATGACTATTCCTTTCTTAATATAAATTATAATTATAATACAAATTCAAAATTTAACTTTTTAATAAATCATTTTACTCAGTGATTTTTTCTGTTCTATTTCGATAGCTTTGCTTAATTGCATACCCCCGTACTGAGAAATGCAATTAGATGCAGGTTTTAATGTAATTTCGGTTGAAATAATAAAAGATAAATAAGACTGTAATTTACGTAGGGTAACATTTAATTTACTACCCGTAACTAGACGATGTTTTGCACTACTTGGTATTAGCGTGGTATTGGTCTTTTCAATACCAAATTTAAAGCATTTCTTTCGTTTATCTGGCACAAAAAGGAAACAATATCAACCGAAATTCCCTCCATCAGTTTTTTTTTTTTTTTTGACTCCAACAAAAAATGTCTAAACTGCCGGTGCTAAAACAACTAGTATTGAAAAGAAACATACATTAATGTTAGAGCGGTTCATTGGCAATTCAAACTCAGCCATTTTGTAAAAGAGGCTTAGATTCTAAGAGCAAATGGTAAAGTGATTAGGGCTGTCTACTTCTAATAGGGTTATAAATTAAAAAAATAAGTTTCAGACTATAATTGTATGGGAATTGATATCTACACCCCCTTCCTTTATCCCCTCAAGATCCCCCGTAAGGGTTTACATAAGCAGAACTTTCATTTACCTACCGTATATAGCAATTATTTATACAAGTAGTAATCAATTAATTTAATTAAAAAAATTTAATTTACAGCTTTACAATATCTAAATTGGTAGTTTTTTACGGTTTTTTAAAACTTAAATACAAGTGATTAATTTCATTTTCATCATTTGTATCTATTTTTGAATTCTATTTATTATTTATTATTTCGTAGATTATCAAATAAATATTATATTTCAGTTTTCCCATTTAATTATATACATCTTGATTTTTGTCTATAGTTGTAGATAATTCTTGATGCCAATGGCCATCAGAAAATTCTTTTCGTAGATTCATAGTAATTTGACGTGGGTTACAGCCAGCGTCAGTAAGATCATCAATGATCTTCTTTGCACTGTCACTTAATTGTTGTTGTAGATGAAATGGTAAAACATTTTCTTCTAGAGGATAATTATGTGTAGTTTGTGTAATCACAGCATGCCATCCCATAGGACATTCCTTGCCGTAATACCAAAAAAACACTCTATTAGCCTTGTTAATCTACAAAATATTGAGATGTATTAAGCAATTTAGCAAGCATACTTATGTGTATATTTTAATGTGTATTATTATCTACGAGAAAATTGGATATAGTACCAGATATAAAAGAATTGTTATTAATAATATTATAAACAGGAAGAGCAATATAAAAGTTAGAATCAACAATATTAGAACCAATCGTAGTAGTATTCGAATTGGGAGGATTATTACCAGAACTAGAGCTGATCATGTTGTCAAATTCGGTTATGTTGTTAAAGTTAAATTAAATTATTAATAAAATGAATAAGTAAATAATTAAATTTTTAATTTTTAATTTTTTAAACTTTTGTTAAAATTTCTTTGGAAATTAAATTAAAAAAGAAGTATACAAACTTGGTAGAAAAATTAAAAATTGTTGCTATGATTTTATAAACTCTCAATAAAGATTTAAAAGCAATATTCAGCTAATTTTGTTAAAAAATATGTAATTTTACTATGTTCTAGGATAAAAGCACAGTAATTTGTACTATGAAGCTCTTTTAAAACGTTAAGTTGTTTCTTCTTGTTTTTTACATAATATTACAAAAGAGAAAGGGGTGCAGTTTGAATTAATTAAGTATAACTTACGAACTATTTTTTAATTAACTTTTAAATAATTACTATATATGGTAGATAATTTAAATTTCCGCTTACGTAAAACCCTTACGGGTTTACCTCAAGAGGATAAAGGGGGTGTAGATATCAATCCCCTAATTGTATATAAAGTAATTGAAGTTAGGGTATTAACCAGAAATTTTCTAGGAGATGGAGTATTATGCCATAAAACTGAAAATCCTAACTGTAATCTGGGATTATGTTTATCGTTTTTTGAGAATTACTAATATTATGTAATAATACAATATTATGTCATGTGTTACCATTTATACTCGTTTACTAATTAATCATCTACATTTATATCTTGATATTGAGCCAAATACCTGTGAGTACTTGCTTTTCACTTGACTTTAAAAGTCATAATTAAACGCTAAAAAGTTGTTTGCACAAAATTTTAAACATTAAAAATAATTCATAAATTTTGCCATTTTTTTAAAAGTGCAAAAAGTTATTTTTATTTTATATAGTATCCTCTAATATTTAAATTTTTATATGTAAAAAATATAGGTTCAACGAAAATAAATACTTTAAACCATATAAAACTTAATTATAACGTGAAGCAAATTAAATTATTAAAAAATATAAATATTTAAATAAAGCTTCGTGTATGTACAAACACAGTTAAACATTTTTAGAAAGACGAACATATCAAATGTAATTTATTTAATGTAATTTTTACAATATTATATACAGATGACTTAGTAGTTTATTTATTTATTTATTTATTTATTTATTTATTTATTTTGGCACCAATAATTTACGTTTGTTTTTCTAATATTTTAATATACAAAGCGGGTGAGTTTTGAGCGTAACCGTACAGGTTTCCAAGAAATTTGCAGGAATTATAGCAATTCTATAGTAATCACTTTGTAATCGTGTATTTTGAAAACTAAAAAAAAAAAATTTTTTAATACTAATTTTTTTAGTTTTGCAGTCCTGGTATTCTTACAGATTTCCTACCTTTTTGAAGGTTTCATATGGGAATCTGATAAAGAAATTTTATATTATATTATTTCACCAAAATATTTATTAAAAAATAAGAGTAAAAAAAGCATTATAGTTTACAATTTTTGAAATTTGAATATAATATTACTAAAAAAAATAAAATTTGATGATTTATTGATGTAAACTATCATTTAAAAATATATTAGTTTGTATAATTTTTATATATACTAAGGCTTAATTACTTGGAAAGCACGATTACTTATTGTGATTTTTTTTGGCATTTATTCCACAAGGTATCTTGTTAATAGCTATAGTAAAATCATAATCATTTAATTTTTATATCAATACCTACATTTAGAAAAATCTTGTACACTTCAAATTATATACTTGTATGAATAAAATATATTTACAAATATATTTGAAGGATAGTTTTTAAATAATAAACTAATATTTTATATAACAAAATAACTTAGCAAATTTCATACTCATATTTAACATTACTGTATAAGTAAAAGAGATCGATCAAATATTAGAATATATCAAATAAAACTAAGCGAATTTAAGACATAGTAAATTAAGATAAAGTAAAAAACAATAAAATATATAAATATATATATTAATAAAGCAAATCCATAAATAATGGGAAAGTATAATACTATAAGTTTAATAAAAAAAAATATAATACAATTAAAGTAAATTGAAACAAACTTAATAATTAAAACTTAACAAAATGGTACCGTACAAGTTATAATGCCATATTCAGATCAATTAACAAATATAAATAAATTAGGTATGAATAATACAAGGAGCATTTCTTTGGCATTACTATATTTATTATAATGTTTGTGTTTTCCTAATAGTGAAACTTTTCTTTAAAACAATTCATTGATAAAACTCTCATAAAATGGGTACATTAATATCTATTTATTAAAAGCTATGGGCTGTGTATTATTTTATTAAAAGCCCAACAATAGACAAACAAGAAAATATTTTTTTCACATTTTAATAGTTTGCATATCTAATCGAACGTGGTAGTTTCACAAAAAAAAATTTACAGCGCTCATTTGTGCCATGGAAACTGTTACTGGGATTGCATACCGTTAACCATATTACGAAGCAAAAGGATAACTAGTACTACTTGTAATAGGCTTTGACTATGAGCAAGAAAACGCTTCGCCCTTAGACTCTATAGAGCTTGCGAAATGCCCAAAGACAAAACGTTTATTTGGTCACAGTTGCTTTGTGTTTTTTCTCTTTTTTAGTTTATTTTTTTGTTACAAAATGTTGTTAAAATAAAAGCATAATTTTTGCAAATATTAATATTTTTAATTATATTAATTTTTTTTTTTTTTTTTTTTTTTAACATTTAAGTTAAAAAAATATATATTTAGACTGATTTCTTGATTTTAATTTGTTATAATTTATCTTGAATTGAGACCATAAAAAAGTAGATTTTGAACAAACCATTTACCCTCCTTTTAAAAGTCGTTGTTTTGGTCGTTCGTTCAAAGGGCGAGCCTCATCTCGCTCTTTTGAGAAAAAGCACAGAGACGCGACCCAATCGTGCTACCAAGACCGCTTTTATATTTAGTCTTGATAGCCACAATAAAGATAATAATTAATAGAATAAATATTACTACAATTTTAAGACTTTAATGTTTACTATCGATAACCGATATAGTACAATTTGTTTATATTATTTATTAATTAATATAAATAGACAATAAGAGAATATATATTAAAATTATTAAGTATACAAAAGTTACTATAAAAAGAATATATTAAAATTATTAATTATATAAAAGTTGTTTTAAAAAATATAGATTTTAATTAATATAAACGATAAAATAAGTATATCTTTGAATTAAATAAATAACTTAAGTAATATAAAAAACACAATATAAATTTGGACTTTCGGAACGAAAAATATATATAATATAAATAAATCAGATAAAATACTAGATACTAAATAAAGAGATACAATATTTGGACCTTCGTGATTAATATAATCTTCCTAACCAGAGGTATATTCGTTGTTTTCTGTATTTTTATCTCAACTTTATACTAGACAAACCCAGTAAATATAATTTAATAAAACTGTTGCATTATACAAACCAAAAAAACCCATAATAATTTACAAACATAAGAACTTAATAATAACTTGAAAGTAAATAGACAATAACCAAAAAAATATTCAGGATAACCTACAAAAACGCGAATAAAAACGTTAGCAATTTATAATAAAATATTAAGTACCAAAAAAAAAAACATGACGCAATTACAAAGTTTTCGTAGAAATGAGTCTCTTACACTACAACATTTTGATAAAATTTTATTCAATTTATATTTAAAAAAAAAAAGAAGTTATATATATAAATGAAAAACCTAAAATGAAAAACGCGTTGACAAGAAATTACGAAAATACAATATTCATGCAAATGAATTATTATGTTACTATGGTGCAAGTTGCTATAACATGAATGAGCGGTGAAATTTTTTTTTGTGAAACTACCTTCTTGTATCTAACCCATTTAGCTATGAGCCCTTCCCCAATTGTTTTTTTGTAAAGAAAAAATGAAATCCACAAACCCTACAAACATTTTATATTTCTCTCCTTTCTGATCGGGAAATCTTCACTTTATAAACCTTTATTTTATACCCTTTCAGGAATTGATATTTACGCCCTCTCCTTTATTCCATCCTGGTTCCCCGTAAGGGTTTTATGTAATCGAAATGAAAGTCTTTGCTGCATATGGAAATTATTTACGAAAATAAAAAGCATATTAAAAACATAATTTGTAAATTTATACTTATTTGGTTCAAGGTCGTAAAACATGTTAGTTTATGTAACAGCAAAAGAAATATTGAACATTTTATAAGATTACGCATAATAAAAAAAAAATAACTTTTGGCAAAAAAGCACAATCAAAATTATAAAAAAATTGTACTTTTTGATCTTCAAGATAAGAGTACATAAGGAAATGATTAGTGTCTTTATATAATGGAATGTCTTACTTTTTGTTAGAATAAGTTGTTAACTAAGCAAATATTATTAACCCAATACTATAATATGATATAGATACGATTAGGAATGTAATTAAAATAATTAAGATATAAATATACCTTTATCCCATATAGATGATAACACAAATAGTAGAGGGGGGAACTGGTTTACACATGTTAGTTTATTCATTACCCATTAGGATATTATAGTATATATATCTATACGTTTATATATTTATTTTTATCTATGGAATTTATAGGTATATTTATGTTAGAACTATCATACTTGGTTTATATTAGTGAATTTATATATAGCTATATGGTTTATTTCTCTATATGTTTATATTTATGTTATTATCTATTAGATTCATCCGTATAATTATGTCACACATTATGTTACAACTATCATTTTTGGTTTATATCCGCCAATTTAATTAAACTATTTAATTAATGGAACAACAGTTATTATGAATACCGTTTTTGGGGAAATGGGAGCAGAATCTTGGTGTCATTTGTGGTATATTATATAAAGGCAATGAATTTGCAAGTAAAACTATGATTGTATAGGAACTATACCATAGAAATTTGACATCCAAAAGTAGAGTCACCACCAAGAGCTGTGTCTCTCTTGTGGATTTCATGGACATAATGTAGCACTTGTCCTCGTAATAATAATTAAGAAGTAATATTTACATAATATAGTTTATACTTACTTGAATAGATAAAAAAATATAAATTATGATATTTTATAACTGTAAACCAAATAAGTATAAATTTAAGAATTATACATTTGATGTGCTTCCTATTATATAAATCATTTCCATATGTAGAAAAGCGGCTTTTTTTTAGAAGATATAAAACCCTTATTAGGAAACTTAGATGGGATAAAGAAAGGGGTGGGAGTAAATAACAATTAAATTCTTGAATGTGTTTTACTCGTCAGTATTTATTTTTTTGATCGTTTTACTATGTAATACGTTTTTATATCTAAAGATTCCTACCTCTTATTGGGAGATTCTATTTAATATTTATATTCTACCTAAAACCACAAAAACATCAAAAGATGAAACAAAACAAATTGTGTGAAGATCACTTCAACTAAAACAAATAAAACAATAAGATAAAGAGATGGAATTATATCGTAAATAATAGTAAATATAATATTGTATAAAAATCAAAGACACAACAAAGAGGAAGCGCGATAAGCGGTTGCTAGTAAAAACAATTTAAGGAAAACAGAATGAAATTGTTGAGATCGATTACTAATCAATACTAATAATTAAGCATTATATTCTTTATATCATCTACGATATTAGGGTTTAGATCTAATACACTCTATCATACATTCAGAAGATAAAACATATATGAACCTCAAATACAAGGTCATGCAAATCATCTTTCATTTGAGGATTATTCTTATAGTATATATATAGCTGTAAATGTGTATGTAGAGTTTAATAAATTAAGGTAAATAATAATATATTGTAACATAGTTAATAGTATGGCAGATAATACACAGTTTACTATAGATACCAACAGAAATAAAGAAAAGAGAGGGTAATATTTTTTTTAATTAGAACAAATGTATAATGTTCATAACAAATAACCCTAACTTTTATAGTATTATATAGTATCTTTTATTAGTTCTCATCATAAATAATAAATTCCCTATTCTATAATGAATAAAAACATATAAATATATCTAAAAGTAATATAGATAAGCGTAGTAAACACTATAGAACAGTAATAAATTAAGATATAATTAGCATGAACAACAAAACTAATAACGCAGCGTCTTTTAAAACTAAAAGAAAAATATCTAAACTTTTATTTGCAATTTCTTCTACAGATGATGGTTCTAAAGGAATAAATTTTTGTAAACCTATTGAAAAAGATGATAATACTATTACTACATCTTCATCAGAAATTAATAGTAGATTAAATAAAATTAGGACAATCAAAGATAAATTTTTAAATTTAAAAGCTTCAAAGAATAAAAATAATTCTTCAAGTTTTAAATTTCCTTCAATTATTACAGGTAAAATAACAAAACCTTCTATTGAAAATAATTCAATATTTGATAAATTAAACAAGGACGTTACTATTAGAAATATTTTACAGAATAAGAATAAAGATATACATGAAAAAGAAGAAAGTGATAATGAAAAACTAAAAGGAAATTATTATTTCGTTCCTTGGTCTAGAACAGATTTATTAAAAAGATTATCTACATTTAGTATTTCAAAATGGAGAGTCCCTTTTTCAAATATAATAGATTTAAGTGCTCCACAATTCGCTATTAATGGATGGGGATGCATAGATATAAATACACTTGAATGTTCTTTATGTCATGTAAACTTTACTTTCTATTTTCCGAAGGAATCAAATTCTATTTTAAATTTATCAGCATATTTGTCTAATGATAGTGATAACTATAATGATAAATTTTTAGAAAGTTATAAAGATTTGAAAAAATCAGTTCATACTGATTTATGTCTTTGGAAATCACATCCAGTTAATCCACAAGTATATAGTATACCATTAGTTGATTATAACTCAACAATAAACTCATTTTTTAAAAGGATGGATTCATTTCTTTTAATTGATTCGCATTTTATTCCTAATTGTTTAATATTTCCTTCTTTTTCATTAGATAGTGAATCAAATTCGTACAAAATACAAAATAGTTCTAATTTATCTATAAAAGAAAAGGCAAATATAATGGCTGCATTTGGATGGTTTATACATTGGGATTATTCAATAAAAGATTTTAAATATATTTATTGTGAAGCTTGTTTCCGAAAGGTTCCTCTAAAGCAAAAAGTGATAAATAAAAACAATGCAAATACTAATTTAAATAATACTAATAATTTAAATGGAAATTCGGATTCAATTTTTGATACAATTTCTGAACATCAATGGTATTGTCCGTGGATTAATGAAAAATTCCAAGTTTCTGAACAACCAGCATGGATTTTATTAGCAAAAATAATGAGAAATTATCAAACTAATGATGACACATTAGCCATATTAAAAGAAAAAATATCTTTATCACCATATTTATCTTTAACTCCACAAACTCCAAATAGACTAATTTTGAATAATAGAAATGGTCAATCAAACATCAGTCTTTCTAATGATTTATTTTCTATGAAACATATAGCTGAATCACCATCTTCTAATATAAATGATGAACAATTAATAAATAGAGCTCGTAAATTACGACGATCTCTGCTTCATGGGGACTACTAATGTATATATTGGTGTATTTAGGTACATATTACATATAAATTTAATTATTTTTAACTATTATCTATTTATTATATTTTATAATATATATACGCAAACTCAATTACAAACCTTTTCCATAATTGCCTTGCTCATAAAAAGCTTCAATGGTATAAACAATTTGCTCGAGAGCATCTAACCAGGCAGATAATTCTTCTTTAACCTTTTCTTGATCCTGACCAAGCTTTTCATAAAAATCTTTACGATAAGGAACAGCTTTCATTGCTAATTTGAAAACAGGTCTAACAAGCATAGAATGGTATTTTGAAAGAGTTGCACTATAGGCTTCAGTAAAAGAAACAGTTAATTCTTCATTAGGGTTTGTAAGTGATCTTCTCATAGCAACCGCAGTAAATTTCAATCCTCTAGTAAGCCATAATAAACCTTGAGTAGCAGTCGTTTTTTTTTGTGATTTTTCATCTAAAACAAGCTTTTCCAGTGTTGAAGCTAATTCTCCTCGTTCTTTGAGTCTATCTCGAATTTTCTATTAAATGTCAGAGATCACATATTATTTCATTGATTTATAACAGTAAATACATGTATTAACGCAATTAACAGATTCATTATATAATCATATTCTTACCTTTATATTTCCATTCATATCATTTTGAACAACAATAAAAGCGGAAGAATTCAATAAATCTGAGAATATATATATATATATATATATTTATACGTATAAAATAATTTTATATATTATGAAATAATTATAAATAATTATAAACATAGAAACAAGATAGGATTTTGTCAGTAATAATAAATAAAATAAATTCATATCAACATACCGAATAAAGACACAAGAGATTCAGCAGCTTTGAGAAATTCTGCTGAATCAATTTCTTTTTTATCATTTAGAGGGACTTTTTCAAAGGAAGTAATTTTGTCAAAAAAGGTAGCCATTGTCTATATTGTTTCTGTATATCAATATGATTATAATAATAATAATATTAATAATAATATAATGTAGAATATATATCAAGGTATAATTCTATATAGTCAATAGTGTAGGTAAATACCTGGTACCTTGTATATAATATTTCTGTTCTATTATGTACTATATCTTTCGTTACTGTTATTTTATTGTTTTATTTATCTAATGTACCGTAGTTACCTGAGAAATGGGACGCTATGGGAAATGGGACGCTGTTCAAATAAGGAAATAATTTTTTGCAAAATATTTCTTGGTTGCCATAACATCTTTATTTAAAAACCTAAA
>JAJMCY010000423.1:0-13152 GCA_030565755.1 Ascobotryozyma cognata | reverse complement strand
AAAGAAAAGAAGCTTTAAAAATGGTATTACCATTATTAAAATCATTTGTTGTTAATTTGAGATCATGAAGAAAATTATCAGTATTCGCTTGAGAAATATTAGCTCTATCGAGTTCCAGCGCAAAAAACATTATGCAAGCAAAAATCATAATTTTAAAATCAACCTTACGAATAACACTAAATTCTTCACGCCAAGTCCACCTTGCAGAAGAATCGAATCGATGAATATTTTCATAATCAGACCTTGGCCAGAAATAAATAGCTTTGTCTGGATCATCATATACAGATGGTTGCGTTGCAATTGAATCAAGATCTATACCATTTGATCTAGCAGTTTGGAAGAAGAGTTTTGGTTTAGGAGATATAGTTGATAAGTTTAATTTAAGTAATTCGCTAACTGTGTATCCATTTTTGTTATCCTCCTCTTTGCTAATATAAAAAGAAGTTTCATCACTTATAGTAGGAGCAATTCCAAATAGTTTTGATTTAATTTTATTTAAAAAGAAAAATCCTGAATAATTAAAATATTTTTCATTTGTATCACTTATGAAAAAAATAGAAGAGTCAGAACTTTCACTAAATTTTCTGTCTGACATAATAATGATAATTCAAAAAAAAATCAATAAAAATAAATTGATTGTAAATATAGTAAGAAAATAGTATAATTTGAAAGTTAAAAAATTTCCAAACATGGTAAGTTCGAAGTATAAGTACTTATACTATTATAGAAGTATTATATTAAAAGCTCGATAAGACACTAAATATTTGACTTCTTATTTATACTTAATAATCATGAATATTAATTGCTTGGCATGCACAAAAAAAAAAAAAAAAAAATACCGTTAGACATTTTAAATTTTTTATTAGGAAATTAGATATTAAAAATGATTACTATTAAACAACTTTTTAACACTAAATTGCAACCGTAAATAAACATTTTTATATTTGTAAATCCACAAAAAAAAAAAAAAAAAAGAAAAATTCTTTGCATTAGTTTGTTTGTAATTCCATAAAAAAATACATTTTGCACTAATTCTTAATAAGAATAAACCGTTAAAAACATTCAACTTTTATAAATCAATTAAATAGTAACAGTTGAATAAAATAAGACTAAATCCATTTTTAATTTAATACTTGTGATTCAGGCACAGCCATTTTTCGGAATAAATAATTGTAACCTTTCTCGTTAGTTTCCAAAATGAGTCTTTTCAGCACATCGAAAAAAAAAAAAAAAAAAAAAAAAAAAAAAAAAAAAAAAAAAAAAAAAAAAAAAAAAAAAAAAAATCATATTATATTATATAAATTTTATTTTATTCAATTTAATTACTAAGTAATTAAAAAATTCAAAAAAAATAAATAATAAATTAAAAATTAAACTAATATACACTGTTATAAAATAAGAAATCGGGGATTGAATCAGATCGAATCATTTTTGTATTGCTTTATTATTTAGCACTAATTAATCACATTACGGGTCTGCAGTGCTTCTCAAACTTTCGAATAATAGGACCGGGTAACGAAAAACGAATCAGGAAATTGGAAATATGAAGTAATTAAAAACTAAGCGAATTACAATGTAGCACGATTACATATGAATTCATGTGGAAGAAACAAACCAAAATTTATTTATGTTATACCGGTACATATAGAAAACAGATTTATGAGACGGATTAAATTATATAAAGAAGAGAAAGTGACGAAAAAAAAGAAAATTTTTTTTAAAAAAAAAATAAAACAAAAGAAGTAAAGTTTTAACATTTAGTTTAAAAAAATATAAAAATAAACAAATTTATAAAAACCTCCAAAATTGAGTATTTACAGAATATATATATAATATAGAATCCTGGATGGTAGCCTGCCACAAGTGACGACCCATGGCGTAAAAAGTAGAAAAATACATAAAAAAAAAAAAAAAAAAAAAAAAAAAAAAAAAAAAAAAAAAAAAAAAAAAAAAAAAAAAAAAAAAAAAAAAAAAAAAAAAAAAAAAAAAAAAAAAAAAAAAAAAAAAAAAAAAAAAAAAAAAAAAAAAAAAAAAAAAAAAAAAAAAAAAAAAAAAAAAAAAAAAAAAAAATAGAGAGCATATAAAAGGAAAAAAAAATGGAATAAAAAAGCGAAGAAAAAAAAGTAAAATAGAAAAGAAAAGGAAAAGAAGAGAAAAAGAAGAGAAAAAAGAGAAAAAGATACCGCCCTTGAGGGCGGCCGCAAGAAATAGAAAGGATAAAATAGTAAAAAAACAAAAAATGACAAAAAAAAAACCCTCGACCCCAATATATACGATGCAACAGTTATCATAGAAGGTTGCCAAAAAAAAGAAATGTGAGCCAATAAAAAGAGCTAAATACTGAAATAAAAATTGGTTTTGTTTTGGGTAGGCGTAGGGTTGCATATTAAAAGAATGGCTCGGAGAAGATACACACTGTCTCTAGATATTAAGATCTATTCGAAAGAATAATCTCTACTAGTTTCTACTTTTTAATTTCTACTGGTTATGTTTTTTCTACTGGTTAATGTTTAATGTTCAATGGCTATTTTTATTTTCTAAATTCTACTTGATTACTGTTACAGTATATAAATATTTATTTATTATTAAATTTAATTTCTTTCAACTTTGAATACTTTTTATATAATTTAATTATTTACTTGTAATTCTGGTATTGTATTCCATGACTTCATGCACAGAAATGCATGAACCGTATCGTCTTCAAGACTTGTACGTTTTGCACTAACTAGGTGCCCAGCCGTAGAAAACAAAGGATTTATATATGTTTGTTTTCTAATATATATTATTATTAATCACTAGATGTGTGGACCTACCTCAAACAATTTGTAGAGGTTTTTTTTTATTCAATATTTTTTCTTCACATTTGTATTTCCTTAATTTTATGTGTACAATATCATGGGTCGCCATCTATGGTGGGCAACCATAAATATTTGGGTTCATATCTCCAAATTTATCTATTTTTCTATTTAAAATGCTATGAATCGC
The DNA here is from genome assembly GCA_030565755.1 of Ascobotryozyma cognata. Taxonomy (NCBI): domain Eukaryota; kingdom Fungi; phylum Ascomycota; class Trigonopsidomycetes; order Trigonopsidales; family Trigonopsidaceae; genus Ascobotryozyma; species Ascobotryozyma cognata. The sequence continues at coordinate 10,167 of JAJMCY010000423.1, read as the reverse complement.
TACTTGCCGACTGTCAAACATAAAGAATTTGTATATGTATTTTTAAACTTTTTTTTCTTTTTTTTGCTTTCTTCATTATCTGCTACTGTTTATTTCTTGGTACAATATCATGCATGTTTTCTTGTAGAGGATACTATAAAGAATTTAAATATGTTTTTTTTTTTTTTTTTATTATTATTTATTCTGTTTAATTTTTATATTTGTTTCTTATTTATGGAAAATCTCAAGTTCGCCACTTTGATAAATTTCTTTCTTACTTTTTACTTTTTTTTTTTTTTTTTTTTTTTTTTTTTTTTTTTTTTTTTTTTTTTTTTTTTTTTTTTTTTTTTTAACCATTTAAAATCTTTTAATATTACTTTGTCGATTATTTCTTTGTTATTATATTTATTACTATATTTATTCCAAGTTGCTACGAAGGTACTCATTTTGAGACCACAACTGGAAGTTTGATTGTCAAATATATTGAATATCAAACTTTTATTGTTGAACACATCGAACCTCAAATAGCAGACTTCTACTACTTTGAGGTTTTTGGTAAAACTATATATAAATATAAAGTATATAGTTAATAGATAAGGTTTTTGTTTTACATGTTTAGTTGCGGCCATACCCAATAGAAAGTACCGTTCCCCGTTCGATCAATTGTAGTAGAACTGTTAAGAGCTAACTTAGTATTCTAGTGGGAGACTACAATTGAATCGTTAGTGCTGTAAATTTTTTTTAGTAACAAGTAGAATGTTTTTTTTTAAAAAAGAACTTACTAAAAAAATCTTTTTAACACTTGTTTTAATAGACAATCTATAAATCTGCTTAGTAGAAACATGTCGTAGTAATGTATTATATTATTAAAAGTTTTAAGATATTTATTTATATTAAAAAAAAAAATATCTTCCATTATTGTTAGGAATAAATACTGATTTAGTATTATAAAACTACTATCCAATAACGACATTATACTCAAAGTACTACATAAATAGTACGTTTACAGTATATCCACGTATACAACTATAATTTTGTGTTGCGTCACTAAATTATTATGCGTGACTACTATTTTGTAAATGGTTAATTTAAGATTAGATAATGAGAAATTCCAAAGGTCAATTTTTAAAAATTATATGGGCACTAATAATATAATAGTTAAAAGATAATCAGCTAAAAAAAATAAATAATAAAAAAAAAGCAATTCAGTAATAGTCCTGAAAGTTATTTTCCTGCCCTTTTTCGAATTCTTTATATGTTCAAATAAACACATAAACCTTCGTTCATCTTTAGATCCAACAAAGTTTTGCGGTCAAACTTTTTTTGTTCTACTGAAAATCTTATTATAATATACATCTAACTCAGAATCTTAACCAGCAATCAGATAATCATAATCAACATAATAATAGTCTGCCAGTTTTTATTGCTTTAATAGCTTTGATAGCATTCACTCATCGTAAACTTTTCTTTTGCTTTAATATTTACTCTTTCTCTAAAAAAAATGCAGAGATATCTGGGACATCTTTAAAATCAAACCATTCTTGGAATATGCTTGTGAGATTAAAATTCTTTTAGTTAAATAATTCTTGAAATAAATCAAAAATATCAATTAAAAATCTGAAAAGTCCAAGTATTACTAAATTAATAAAGAGATACCGTCGATTTTAATAAAATGAAAATGCAAACTTTATAAGCCTTGAACAAATATATTAAACTAAAAGACCCTTGATCTTCATAGATTATCATACGTCTATAAACTGAATATATATTGAACAAATCTATCTTATAAATATTCTCTTAGGTCTATATAATAAGTAAATATATTCGTTTTAGACTATAGATGATTTGACGAATTAGAATTAGGTATAAAATTATACACTTAGAGTGATAATATACTATCATAATTAATCTCATAGTATAGTAATAGATAACAATATTGTACAGGATCGTAATAGATAATTTAACAGATTAGAATAGGATTGGACATTAGTATAGCATAGGCTAAATGTTGGCTCAAAAACCGCCTCGAGTAACATTTTCATTTCCTGTTAAACTACCTTATTTTTTTTAGGGACAATAGTTAGATTACGAACCTTAACGGGCTCCTTATTGACAACCACACATTTTGTTGGTGAGAACTCAAAAGATTGGTTCTCAAAGTAAAATTATACATTAGTATTGTGATAAGATAATATGTTCTGAGTTTGGCACACATAAGAAAGTATATAATATTACATTGATCAAATTATACAGGGGTTTAATGATAGGTTTATGGGTATAGTAATAAGATAAAAGGGTTTTTGGTCTTACGTATAAAAAAGTTTATAATTTAACATTCATCAAATTATAAAGATAATTATTATTTAAAGGCATTTCTATGTTTGAATTCGCATAATTATCTGTCTTAAATATCAAGTAATTATATAGTTTAAGCCCATCGAATTTATCCAAAATAGCAATAAAAAGATTAGGAATACTTTCAAATATTGCAAAGTTACAATAAACCACGAATCTCCTGCAAATTCTTGAAAATTATAATGAACCTCGAATGAAACAAACACACTATCATAATTCTTAAAGCGATATTAGTCCTCAAATAAGTAAGCTACCCTTTCAAATCCGTCAAAGTCAAAATATTCCACGAAAAACTTGGATACTATTTTTATTTTCTCATAATCATCCAATCCATGAAAACTACCAATACATAAGTAATAATTTAAATTATTCTTCAAAATATAAAAAATTGCCTTGAAAATATAAGCTCAAGAATCATCTTCACTCAGATCATTGTCAAAAACCTCTAAATACTTTACATATGTAAAAAACCTGAGGTCTGGACAATATGCAAATAAATTAAATTCATAAAAGTTCTAGCCCTACCAAAAAATCTATATTTATATTATAAGTATTAGAATAAACTATAAGAAATTAAAAATAACCTGAATAATAAAAACCAGCATGTTTCTAAATAATTATAGGTGTTGTTATACGAAATAGCCAAATTTTGAGGTTATAATGGACATGTATTAGAGTATTTAATACTAAAAAAGATACTAATGATTAAGTTTGTGAGGCTTTCTTATTAATACCGTCGTTTATTCCTATATTAAATTTTTTTTCGTTAAATTTTTTACTATATTTTATAATTATTTTAGAATTATGTTACAAATATTCAATTCCATTTTTTTCTTTTCTTAAATTAGAATGTTTTATTATTTCTTCTTTAGTGAATTTATATAATAAATACATTTGTCTTGTATGAAAATTCGTTCTTTTTTGTCTGAGTTTTTTTCTATAGTTTTAGAATTTATGATCTACGTAATCTTTCATATACGAGTCTTTTTTGTTTTGTAATATTATTTCATTTAAATAACTATTCGTATAAAAGTTGATATGAATATTTGTAGAAACGATGTTTTCCAGATACAAAGGATATTTATAGTAACGTACGACTAAAATTAGCGATGCACTATCAAATAAAGTGGAATAAAAATACAATATAATAATATAATATAATATAATATAATATAATATAATAGTAGACTTATTTCTTTTATGAGGTAGATAGTCTACCCATAATTTTTATAATTGATGAGGTTTTTTTTGTACTTTTTTTTTTTTTTTTTAATAGTATCCGATTAATTAATATATTTATGGGTTTATTATCGTAATTGAGAGTAATAAAAATATAAATAATTTTTGTCAAAATCTAGAACCATTTAGATAATTTCATCTAATCTTCTATAACTATTTCAGGTTTTCCAGATAGATTGCAACCTGGTGGATAAAAAAAAAACAAAAAAAACTATGTATTTAAAATGTGATCTTATTCTTATTCAATTTACTGGTCTAAGCACAAAAGCCGTTTAAAATTAATGAGAAATATACTCAAATGCTGACTATACATAAATTATTAATTAACTTATTAATTAATTATTATTACCTATATTTAATTTATTTACAATTTCATTCGTATATGTATAATTAATTTAATATTATTACTACTTGATATATAAATAAATATGATAAATATATATTATTTATTTTTTATAATTGAATATATATAGTCCTGGAGCTGACTTCGTTTGAAAAGGTTTTTTTCTTTTTTTTTTTTTTCAACTTAATTGGTTCTTAAATTCTATCATATCATTAATACTAATTAACTCTTTATTTTTGAAATAAATCTATTTAAATAAATATTAAAAAATGGTTTCAATAACTTCTTTTATTACTTTGGTAACATCTATTGCTACTCTTACCAAAGCATTTCACCTTACCGCTGTAGTTATTGGTTCCTTAGAAGAAGCACCAGTATGTATTAATGAACATAATAATATGATCATAGGATGTAAAGATGGACCTGTTGATTTTTACCTTGAAAAAGGAGAATTATTTATATCTGAAACTAAGAAAGTTGTTTTCACCTCTTATGATAATGGAACTACTACTATTGGCGATCACCATAGCCAAATAGCGGGCTATACAAGTTTAGGTTTCCATAAAACAGGGGATGATCTCTTATTTAGATCTGCACATCCTTATGGTGATATTCAAGTTGATGGTACTACTATTATCAAATGGGTTTATGATAATAAAGAAGTACACGATGGTTGTGTATCTATGTTGATTACTGTTGGTTAATATCTACCTCTGATCAATACTAATTAATACTCAAGTTTATTTCTTTTTCTTTTATTATATTTACCATTGTGTAATATGTGTTCTGTGTAGGTTATATTATAAGTTTTATTACATTGATTACGTTCTTTATTTTTCAAATAAATAACAAATAATAAATAAATAATAAATAAATAAATAATAAATAACAATATACTAAAAATTGCCTCATAGGAAAAAGAAAAGGCAATAAAACAAAAACCTATAAAAACAAAAAATACAAAATGTTCAAAATGACACAGGGGAGAACAAAATTGAAAAAGAAAATATTAAAAAAAAAAAGAAAATAACGGAATCCTATTGGAAACCAAGAAAAAATGAATAATAAATAAGATCACTCCACTAGAAATGGGGAAAAAAAAACAGTTTTTTAAATCAATCTGTGTCTTTTAAGACGGTCTGAAACATTTGTTGTCATGGTAAATATAGCTTTTTATTCCCCAAGATATAAAGAATATCTCTTTATACTCATTTTAGCGATTTCTATTTAAGTAAACGTTATATTTATAGTTTATAATATTTTTGCATGCTCTCCCATATAAAGTAAAAATTTATATTATTATCATTTATATTACTATTATTTTATATTAATACAAAAGCAATACAAATACAAATTAATATAGATCATATACTAATAAAACAATTTTACGGTCTTATTTTTAGAAATAAATATCAATTTAAATTGTCATGGAAACATATAATATTGTTAAATTGGATAAAGATTACGCTATAAAAAGGTAAAAAGGTAAAAAATAATAATAATAATATTATAACATATTTTTTTTTTTAATTTAAAGTAATATAACAGTTAAATAAAATCATATAAAAATGCCACGCATAAGAACTACAAGGACAAAAAAACCCCCAGAAGGATTTGAAGATATCGAAGAAACATTATTAGAGTTTCAAGCTAGACTAAAAGATGGTAAGAATATTTATTATTAATTAATTTTTAATTTTAATTTTTAATTTTTAATTTTTACTATTTATACTATTTATACTCATATTCTTCTAGTTCATAATGAATCACAAGAAGGTAAAAGAAATAATGAAGCTTTATGGCCCATATTTCAAATAACACATCAAAGATCAAGATATGTTTATGATTTATATTTTAAAAGAGAAGCTATTTCAAAAGAATTATATAATTATCTTCTTAAACATGGTTATGCTGATCCACTTTTAATTGCAAAATGGAAAAAACAAGGTTATGAAAAATTATGTTGTCTTAAATGTATACAATCTAATGAAACAAATTTTTCTTCTACTTGTATATGTAGAGTACCAAAATCAAAACTTCCAGCTGATAAATCTGTTCAATGTTTCACTTGTGGTTGTAGAGGGTGTGCATCTTCAGATTAAATTAACTTATTCATGTGTTTATGTGTTTATGTGTTTATGTGTTATGTATTATGTATTATTTATTATGTATTGTATATTGTGTATTTTTTTTTAAAAAAAAAAAGATTATTAATTTATTGAATTCTTTGTTTTTTTTTTATTTTAATTGCACCTTCAATTGTATTTAATAATGAGTTCTATTTTGGATTTTATGTATAATAATTTTATGTAAAAATACTAAATAATAATTTAATTTTACTTTTAATTTACTTTTAAATTTAAATTTAAATTTTTTTTTTATTTTCATTAAATTCTATTTTATAGCAAACAAAAAGCAACTTTATTAATAAATAAATAAATAAATAAATAAACATAATCTTACATAATTAATAGAATTTTTCATTAAACATAAAATAATTCCTTAAAATTCTTTCTCCAGAGATTCCCAATAAAAAAAACAAATAACAACAAAAAAAAAAAAAAAAAAAAAAAAAAAAAAAAAAAAAAATAACAATTAAGATAAAAATTGAAAAAGAAAAAAATATATATATATATATAATAGCAATAATAATACAAAGAAGAAAAATCAAATCAGATTAAATAATAGTTAAAAATTAAAAAAAAAAATAAAGGAAAAATATAAATCGGGTATAAATAGAATCGTAAAATATAACTGCTGAAAAAAAAAAATCAAAGAAAAAAAAAAAAAACTACAGAAACCATTTCATCTATTTAATGACGTACACTTTTGTTCATTAATTAGCTCACTCGGATTGAGAAAAAAAAGAACTTATTTTTTTTTTTCATATTTATCTTAAATTTCTTTTTATTTTTTAGTCTTTTTCGTTTTTATTTTTTTATTTAAATTCTTTTTTTTTTTTTTTCCCAATTTTAAAAATCAGCTGTACCACTCCGTTCCATTCGAACAGAATTAATCAAACGTGATTTTGTCGGTGATTTGTTTAAAATCGTATCGTCTTTTGTATTTCTTAATGGGAATGTAGGTGAGCAATCAGAAATAAAATCATCTTTAAAGTTCATGTCCTTATTATTGTTGTTAATATTAGAATACCCACTTTGCTGTTGTTGCATTGCTCTCTGAACCACTTGACAAACATCCACTCCAAACACATCTAAAACATCAGAATCTGGATTAGGTTCATCGGCATCACAATAATACTCTTGTTCAAAATGAAGTCGTGGGAAATTTTTTAATGGGGATCCAAAACAGGCTCGTGATATAAAATCTTCGGCAGGCTTTAACGGGGATATGTTTACTAAGCTATGGTCGTCAAACAAGTAAAACTTATGACTACCTCTACTCTTATTAGCAGCACTTCCTGCACTTCCAGAACTTCCAACACGATTAGATCCATTAGAACCTTGTGAATTTGGTGCCTCTAAATCGTATAAGGAGATTCGATTAGTTTTATCTTTATTCAATGTACTAATATTTATATTAATATTATTAGTATTAGTAAAATATTTCCAATTCTTCCTAGAATTTTCATTCATAACCAGAGTAGAATCTTCATTTGAACCCGAACTTTTAGGATTATTGGAATCATTATGATGTTTTTCTTTCTGATTGTAATTTTGATTAAATAATGAATCAGACGAGTTAAAGTTATTATAAGAATTAAAATTTAGATTTGATTGTGATGGACAAATTTGACTCCTATCCGAGACACTTCGATTTTTAGCTGTTTCAATTGGGCTTATGGGAGCAAAAGTGGTACCAAATTCTTTATTATTTTGCAGCGAATACTGATTTTTATTGTGACTAGAGTTTGAGTTTGAGTTTAAGTTGGGATTTGGATTTGAGTTTGAATTTGAATTTGAATTTAAATCAGATTTAGACTTTGTGCTATTACTATTAGAGTCAAATATACTATTACCACTAGGTGTTAAGGGAGGAAATGGAAAAGAGCTTGTAAATCTAAAAGGAGAAGATGATTGGAAAGAAGAATTAGATAAACCAGGTGTTGAAGTTAATATGGCACTTGACATAGAACTATTTGGATCTCGATCAGAATAACGTGAAAAAGAGTGAGATCTTCTCATTTTTTTACCGTTTCTTAAACTTGGAGAAGTTGGAAATAAGTCATAAGCACTAGTATCAAAGCTATCAGTACAAGGATTTTCATTAAAGTCTGGTTTACGTTTAATATTAAAGTTACTTTTATTATTTAAAGGTGAATCGTCAAACGAAAAAGTAGCAGAGGATTTGTAGGAAGGATGAAGAAGAAAACTTTTGTCAGAGGGACTTGTGCTTCCATCCAGTGGGAAAGTAGATGAAGATATTGGTGGTTGTGAAAATACAGGGAGTGGAAATTCTGCGGATAAATCAGGAGAGGATAAAGATTTATCATTTTGAGAAGACGATTGTTTTTTTGGGCCTGAATTTTCTTTTAAAAAAGACTTATTATTGTTTGTAGTATTGTTTGTGTTATTTTTGTTATTGTTCGAATTACTATCATCATTATTATTATTATCATTATTAGTTGATTGCTTTAGCTTATTTGCAGATTTTGATTGAAATTTTAATTTAACTGTTTCGGAAAACATTGAATTAGAATTAGACAATTTTGAATTTTCTTCTGCTAATGGTTCTGAATTAGAAGAGTTGGAAGAAAATACTAAAGTTGAGCCAGCCAATTTATTATTATTATTAATGTTAGTGTTAGTTTTAGTGTTAGTGTTAGTGTTAGTATTAGTATTAGTATTAGTATTGGTATTGGTATTTTTATTATTTGGAGTAGAGCTAAGAGGAGAATTATTATTATGTAAATTATTTGACATGTTAACAAGTGTAGAAGAGGATTTTCTACTTTTATTTGCTAAATAAAACTGTATTTCATGACCTTTTTCAATTACCCAGTAATTTCCTTTTCCAGGGTCATCCTTTGGACGTTCTTGTTTTGAGAAAGCTTTATTTAAACTTAAGTTATGCCTTATTGAATTTTGCCAACCACTATCACCTCTTCTATAATATTGAAATGAATCATGTATCCATTTATATATTTGTGCTAGAGTTAGTCTTCTTTTAGGAGCTCGTAAGATTGCCATTCCTATTAAAGTTGCATATGAATATGGTGGTTTTTGGCCATCATCTTCGATTTGGGGCATTGAATCAGGATCAGGAATTTCCATTTTAGAATCAAAGTTATCTATAGGAGGTAATAGAGAAGAAAATTTATTAGAGTGAGGTTTATGTGAAGAGATGGAAATAGAGGGAGAGGGGGAGGAAGAGGGAGAAGTGGAAGTGGTTGTAATTGCGGATTTAGAAGACGATGTAGAAGACAATGTAGATGTAGATGTATTAGATTTAGAAATAGATGCAGAAGTAGATTCATGAGATGTGGATATAGATATTGATATAGGACTAGGCTTTAAAGTCGAATTAGACATAGATGTAGATGTAGATGCAGATGTAGATGCAGATGTAGAAGAAAGAGATTGATGATTTAAATTTGGATTAATATTATTTGGATCATTATAGTTTATAGAATTAAAAGATGGATTTTTAACTATTTTAAAAGTATGTAGTTGATCATTTTGAAAACAAGAAGGTGATGATGATGAGATAGAATTTGAAAATATAGAATTTGATGATTGCTTTTGTTGAAAATAATTTCCATGAAGTAAAACTTCATTACTAAAGTTGTAAATATTATTATTATTATTTGATAAATATGAATTTAAAATATTTTTATTTTCAGACAATGGTTGATTTGAACATTTCTTTGCAATTAATGGTTTTGAGACATTTCTTGGTATAGCTAAGTAGTCAAATTTATTTTCTTCATTGGATCTGAACATTATTTGTTTGAAGGTATGTAAGGTGAATAATATCTGAATAATATGTGAATATGTGAATAATAGGTGAATTATATGTAAATAATGTGTAAATAATATATAAAGAATGTAGATAAGCTAAATTAAGGAAAACAAAGGAAAATAAGGCGGATGGTCTTATATATATGTTTATTTCTAAGGAGTGTATGCCTTTTATGCCTTTTATGCCTTTTATGCCTATATGTCTGTATGCCTGTATGCCTTTTATATGCCTTTATAGAAGAAAGTTGTATGCTAGGAAATAAAAGCTAACAACAAAAAAAAAAAAAAAAAAAAAAAAAAAAAAAAAAAAAAAAAAAAAAAAAAAAAAAA
>JAJMCY010000422.1:0-13118 GCA_030565755.1 Ascobotryozyma cognata | reverse complement strand
CTTATATTATATATTACATATTCTATATATTCTACTTTACAATTTATAACTTACAATTACTCAAACTCCTATATTAAATCATGGCTATCGACGAAGACGAAAACGATGTCAATGAATGGTATCAAGAAAACAACTTGGAATATAGTCCTGAAAGGGAAAAGGCTATTAAAATTAAAGAAGAACTGGATGACTCACCACGAAGGAGACGAGCTACCAGAATGGAAGAATTAAACAATAGCATGGAATCACAAATTGGACCAGCCCCCCGCAATGGATTTAGAATAAAATTCCGCAGTTTAGAAGAAACCTTAGCAGATGACAAATACAGATATAGCAACTACCAAAACAGAATCAACGAGAACAATGACCTTAAAGATATATTGTCTCGTATTCAGGAGAAGGAGGCCAAGAATAACGCCATCGCCCAAGAACAAAAGGAACGTGAAGAGGAAAATGCTAAAAGAGGTATCCACATTAATAATATCTATGAAAGGAATGCTAGTAACACTAATAAACTGATTAAAATATCTAAATCACTTTTTGTTATGAATTTAAATTCTGATCCAAGAATAAATGGAACTTATGAAATAAATTCACTTGCAATGAAAGTCAGAGACAGTCTATCATATAAACCACCAGCTGTGGCTTGTTATTTATCAATGCAAGAAGTCAAGGATGGTTTTCAAAGGATTAGTGATATGGTCCCAGAATGGTTTACAATTGTTGAGGAGAATTCATTGGTGGTTGTGAAGCTTAAAAAGGACTATCCTTTGAATGAGATTGAAGATGCCATCAAGGCTGGTCGTGAAGTTTTTTACGTGTAATATTTTGGTATATTAATATATTTATATATTATATTTATTTATATACTCATACATATTATATACTAACTGTTATTTACTTTCCAACCCATGACTTAAGATAAGCCCAAATTCCTTGAGCTGAATCTTGGACAGCCTTATTTGCTTGGTTTAATATTTTTTTTGAGTCTTTTATTTGATCATCAAGATTTTTCTTTGCTTCATCTAATGATTTTTTTGCATTATCTAAATAAATTTGTGATTCATTTTTTGATTTGTCTTTTGAATTTAAATATTGTTCTTTTTTTTCTTGATATTTTTTTTCTGATTCTTCGTACTTGTTTCTTAAATAGTTTGTTAATTCATTTTCCCAACTGGCAACCGAATTTAAAAATTCATTTTTAGTTGTAGTTAAGTTATTTTTTGTTTCTTCAATTTTTTTGTTACCAATTTCTAAATTTTTTTCTAATACACTCTTTTCATTTTCAATTCCAATATTACTAATATTATTCGAATTATTAGTAATATCCTTAATTTCCTTTTTAATCTTTTCTACATTATCAATTGCAGATTTGTACTGTTGCTTAGCAACCGTATATTTTTCTTCAAGTATTTTTGATGTTTTTTCTTTATTTTCTTTCCATTTATTAATGCTATCAATTTTTAAATTTGAAATTTTATTACCTAGGTTATTCAAATTATCATTAATATTTTCATTTATATTATTAATATTTGAATTTAGTGTATTACCTAAATCTTTTAAATTATTATTGACATTATTATTACTATTATTAACTATTTCTTTTAATTTTTTTTTATCATGTTCAATAACTCCAGATAATCTAGAAGGATCATTGTAAGCTCTATAGAGGTAAACTGATCCTGCTCCAGCGAGTGCTGCTAATGAGAATTTAATAAATCTTTTAGACATTGTTAATATTATTTTTATTATTATTATTATTATTATTATTATTAATATTATTATTTCTATTATTTTTATTATTTTTATTATAGTATTATTATTATTTATGTTTATTGTATATAGTTTTTTTATGTTATAATCCAGTCTTTTATAGTCTACCTTTAATTAAGAACTCAATTATTGACGTCATTAAGATGTAGTTGTTATGGTGACGGGTATGTAAGAGGAAAATATTGGGAAAATGTTGGCATAGCAACCGGTATAGTTACTATTTCTATACTAATAAAGACTTTATGATAGTTTAGATAGCGACGAATAATAAAGCGGAAGGAATGAAGAAAATTAATTCTTCGAAGAGGTCAATAAATATTTCTAAATATATTTAATAAATTACTTATAAAAAGGGGGTTTGTATTTTAATATAATATAAAATTATATTGTATGTAATTGCAGAAATACATAATAAAATATATAATAAATAATAACAATAATAATAATAACAATAATAATAATAATAATAGTAATATATAACTAAATATATACTATATAATCCATATATATACATCGACTATAAGTCAAATGTCAAATCCTACATAACAAAATTTCAAAAATCTAAAAAAATAAATAATAAATAATAAATAATAAATAATAAATAATAAATAATAAAAAACTAATGTTTACAAATTATTTTGTGAATGAGAAAGTGTATTCTTAAGTCTGTTGGCAACAGCAGAAATAAATTCTTCAGTGGTAACATAATCTTTACGTTCCTTTTTACCACTAGCTAAAGCAAGATCTTTAGTCATAATACCATCAACTTGAACAGTATCAATAGTTGCCTTTTCAAGAACATCAGCAAATTCAATAACTTCAGGAGTTTCATCAAGTTTACCTCTTTGTGCAAGACCACGAGTCCAAGCAAAAATTGATGCAATAGAATTAGTAGATGTTTCCTTTCCTTGTTGCCATTGTCTATAATGACGAGTAACTGTTCCATGAGCAGCTTCTGCTTCAAAAGTTTTACCATCAGGTGTAATTAAAACTGATGTCATTAAACCTAAAGAACCAAATCCTTGAGCGACAATATCAGATTGAACATCACCATCATAATTTTTCATTGCAATAATATAGCCACCTTCAGATTTAATCATTTGTGCAACCATATCATCAATTAATCTATGTTCATACCAAATTCCTTTAGCTTCAAATTTTTCTTTAAATTGTTTTTCATAAATTTCTTGGAAAATATCTTTGAAACGACCATCATATTTCTTTAAAATTGTATTCTTCGTTGCCATATATAAGTTAAGTCCTTTTGAAAGTGCAAGATTAAATGATGAAAGTGCAAATCCATGAATTGAATCATCAGTATTATACATTGCCATAGCAACTCCACCATTTTTAGGAAATTCATAAACCTTATGAACTTGAGGTTCTCCACCTTTAGGAGTATACACTAATTCAAGTTTACCTTCATCTGGGAGAACAAGATCAGTTGCTTTATATTGATCACCAAAAGCATGACGACCAATAATAATTGGTTTTTTCCATCCTGGGATAATACGTGGGATTCTTGGGATTACAATTGGTTCACGAAAGACGGTACCACCTAAAATATTACGAATAGTACCATTTGGAGAAAGCCACATTTTTTTAAGATTGAATTCTTTTACACGTGCTTCATCTGGTGTAATTGTTGCACATTTTACTGCAACTTGATATTTTTGTGTTGCTTCTGCTGCTTCAATAGTTACCTTATCATCAGTCTTGTCGCGATATTCAATTCCTAAATCGTAATATTTAAGATCAACATTGAGATATGGTAAAACAAGTTCATCTTTAATTAATTTCCAAATAATTCTAGTCATTTCATCACCATCCATTTCCACAATGGGGTTTTTGACATTGATTTTTTTGATATTTGACGTTCCATCTATTTGTTAGTGTGTGCATAATGGATATGAATAATATAATAAATAATAAATAATAATAATAATAATAATAATAATAATAATAATAATAATAGTAATAATAATAGTAATAATAATAGTGATAATAATAATAATAATAATAATAATAGTAATAATAATAGTAATAATAATAGTAATAATAATAATAATAATAATAATAATAATAATAATAATAATAATAATAATAATAATAATAAATAAAATAATCTAGTCAAAAAATATCGGGTATGTAATACACTCCCGATATAAAACCGAAAGCCGCATGGCTTATAACCGAATACCGGTTTCCGACACACGAGATACGACGAGAGGAGTTGCTCGAGAATTTCGCCCTCACTAAAAAAAAAAATAAAAATAAAAATAAAAAATAAAAAAAAAATACTCACATGAACGAGAAGATGAAGATGTTGTAGTAGAAGACATTTTATTTTGATATAATAAATTAGTTGAAGAAATAATATTATTTTTAGAAATAATTGGAAATTCTAATAATTTATTAGTATGTAAAATACGTGACTGAAAAGCGGCTGCACGCTTTAGATAAAGCATCTCAAAAAATTTTCAATTTGTAAGGAGAAAAAAAAAATTTAAAAAAAAACACCATATAATAAAATAATTATATGTTAGCAACCAATATAATATTTGAATAAATAGATTTTGCATAGTAAATAGTTTAATTTTTTATAAAGAGCGAAATAAAAACGGGTGCGTGACTGTTTATTTCTTTAGAAGGATGAATTTTACGCTTAATTTTTACTGATAATTTCCTATTGGAGTAATATAAATTTTTCGTTAGAGGGGCTGGCGTGGGATAATATATTTCCTTTTAGTAGGGTAATTAACGGATAAATAACGGATTGCTATATAAATATACCCGGTTGTCCGTCTTATGTGTTTATTAACTAGGTTATTTTCATTTATTTTTAATATTTGTTTATTTATTTGTTTATTTATTTTTTCTTATGAATTTCTTTTTTTCTGATTGGCTGTTGTATATTATTTATTAATATTTATCATTTATTATTTATTATTTTTGTATTTTATATATTTTATATATTTTATATATTTTATCTATTTTATCTATTTTTCTAGTATTCTGACCCCATATTCTTCGAATAACGGAAAATTTATTTAATTAAGCAGAAGCCGATTGAAACCGCAAACCGGGTAAATAGACACGGGTAATACCTTATTTAACTAGGTCTCCATGGAAACAAACGAAAGCTTTATTAGATTTTTTTGTTTTTCCAAATGCAAGACAGTAATGTGATTTATATAGGATTCTCTAATTATTTTGTAATTCTCCTTGGAATCCAATCCTGTATGATGGACTGTGTTTTAAACACACTTATATAATAATCAAAATTGTAAATATAGTAAAAAAAAAAAAAAAAAGAACCTGTTTTTTTTTATTTTATTAATAAATCATAACATAAATCATAAATTAATTAAGTATATAGATGTAAAATTAATTCTAAACAAAAATTCTAAATAATTAAATAAATAATTAAATAAATAATTAAATAAATAAATTAACAAATTAACAAATAAATAAACATTGTTCATGATCTGTTTTTGCGGATTTTCTTCATTTTGCGGTAAAATCCAACAGAATGCCCATTTGTAGATGCATTGTCGTTTTCCTCTTCTGTTGATTTTTTAAATTTCTTACTTGGCGAATTGTTATTGTCATTGTCATTATTATTGTGTCTAGATCCATTCGCTTTGGTGTCTTGTTTGAAGTTGTTAAATTTTCTTTTCCCATCGTTTCTTTTATTAGAATTACCTTCCCCAGTTTCTTCATTATTATTTTCTTCATTGTGTCCATTTTTATCTTTTCCTTTCGCTTCTGTTGCACGTTCTCTATCCTTTTTCTCTCGTTCTCTTCTTCGTTTAACTACCTGAATATTTTCAACTGCAAATTCTGCAATTAATCTTTTGTTACTAACAATTTTTTGTCCTGCCAATGTTGAACTTTTAATTTCCTTTTCAGTCTTTTTACTTCCATTTTTTTCTAAATTTGAATTAGAATCATTCATATCATCCTTAGCTTTTGAATCCATTTTTTGATCATTTTCTTCTCCTAAAGAAAGCTCTTCCACAGTAACCGCATGTCCATTTAACCAACGTAAACCCATAAGAGCCCAACGATGTGTACTAAATTCAACAAAACCATAACATCTACTTTTTCCAGTGTTTGTAGCTTTATCTTCATAAATAATTTTAGCTTGTCTTACAACTCCATGTCTTTTACTTTTTGGTACATCTGCAATTGCTAAAGCAGATCTATACACTTCTTCCCTTGTTAATTTATTTCGAAGGCCTGCATTTGCCTCAGAAGCAAACTGAACTACAGCCTTTCGGGCAAGTGCTTTCAAGCCTTTTGAAGTCATTTCTTTTGGAATATTCCTTATAGCTAATCTAACTAAACTTAAATGTAAAGATGGATTATTATCTAACTGTTTCTTTCTTAAATAAAACGACTTTTCCCGCATTTCAAGTTCTGCTGAACTCATTAGTTGACCTAAAGCAGATGAAGGTGTAATAACACTTTCTGCAAGTAAAAATACATTTCTTTTATCCTTTAAACTATATGGAACATTTTTACCTTGTCTTGCTTCAATATTTCTACGAGTAAGACTTTCTGCTTCTTCACGTTCAATTGCTTTTGTTATGTGTAAAATTCGGCCTTCAAATATATATTTTGAATCAGCAGAATCACCAATAAGTACAGATCTAGTAGAATCTGGATTTTCTTCTGCTTTCATCACGGGTGACTCTGAAATACATTTTT
The DNA here is from genome assembly GCA_030565755.1 of Ascobotryozyma cognata. Classification (NCBI taxonomy): domain Eukaryota; kingdom Fungi; phylum Ascomycota; class Trigonopsidomycetes; order Trigonopsidales; family Trigonopsidaceae; genus Ascobotryozyma; species Ascobotryozyma cognata. The sequence continues at coordinate 6,632 of JAJMCY010000422.1, read as the reverse complement.
CTGCATCAACTTTACGTACGAATCTAACAAATCCTGTTCCTTTTGGCAGCCTAGTATCTTTATCTATTACTGGTAAAGCATATCTTATTCGTCCAAATTGTTCAAAATGTTCAACTAATCCATCACTTGTTGCTGAATAAGGCAAGTTTCTAACAAAAACAGTAAAGCCTGTACCAGTACGTTGTGATTTTCTTTTCTCTTCAGCTATATCGGTATTTAATTTATTATGTTCTTTTTCTTTTTCATCATCTGAATCATGTTTAAGTGTATCATCTTCATGAGTTGTATTCAATTCAGTTAAATCTGGATCAGGAATTGATAAATCTGAATCACTATCATCATTAAAATTATTTATTTCTTCATTATTTTCTTTATTGTTATCATTATCATCATCAGCCAAAGCTTCCATCCATTCATTCTTTTGTAAAGCATAATCAACAGCAACTTTTCTACCACCAATTTCAATACCATTATTACCTTTAACTGCATCTTCTGCATTTTTTTCTTTCCTCATAGTAACAAAAGCAAAACCTGACATTCTACCATTTTTACCTCTTGGGATAATAATATCTGTAACAGTACCATATTTTTCAAAAAATGGTTTTAAATCATCTGGTTTTCTAATTGACCATGGAAGATTTCGAATAATTAATCTTGGCCTTCTTTTAACGACGGTTTCATGATTTTTTTCTGAATTTACTGATGTATTTTTTAAATGAGAATTTGAAGAAGATTGAATATTATTTGAATCTCTATTACGAGAAACAGCAAAGTCAGCAAAAATTATATTATTTCCAAATCTTTTCTTTTTAACTTCATTTAAAGCAGTCAAAGCATCCTTTTCAGAGGCAAATGTTACAAAACCAAATCGTTTAGATACTTTTGTCTCTTTATCTACAACTACTGTAGAATGTTTTACCGGACCAAATTCTGAAAAAAAATCACTTAAAGAATTTGAATCAGCAGATAATGGTAATCCTCTAACAAAAATAGTTTTTTTACTAGTATTATCATTCTGATCATTCTGATCATTCTGATCAATTTGATTATTTTTATCGATTTTTCCTTCAGGTTGATATTCAATTTTAATATTTTCTGCGAGTGAACCGGACAAATCATCGGTTTTAGTATTTACGTCGTGGTTACGATTTTCGTTTACTGAATTAGCCATATTGAAAATGAGAATAAATTTAAACAAAGAATAAATAATAATAATAATATACTAATATACTAATAAATATATAAATATATAAATATATATATATATATATATAATTTAGAAATAATATATAATAGATAAAATTATAATAATAAATATTTAATTTAAAAACAAAAGTTATTACAATATAACAGCTTCATAAGTTTGTAAGTATTAATAAATAATAATAAATCACTAATATCAATTTAAATTGCGTCGTAGTTAATGGCAACCAATTTAAAATTGTATAAAAGTAAATCATTTGCCTATATAAAAGTGCTTATTATATTATTTTGCGTCGTAATATTTGATTAATAAAGTCTGTGACTGCTTAAGTTGCTATAGTAATTTTCATATAATATATTTTTAAATATTTCGAAGCGCGTCAAATAATTAAACTACAAAATTATTATTACCCTATGCGAGTATTACTTTGTATTACAGTGTTTTTTTTTTTTTTTTTGATTTTTTGATATCGTTATTCTATTTTTAATGAATGGTCTATACTGTACTAAATTTACGAAATAATTTGATATTTAATAACTATTCTATGAATAATTAGTAATCTCCACATTTCAAATTTTTAAATAAAATAGTAGTTGGTATTTGTAAAAATAGATTTCTTTACAATAACATTTGTTTAATGAATACTAATTATTATTATTATATATATATATACTGTAATATATATATATATATGGATAGAAACAAAATAAAAAGAGAAAGTAAAACCCTATATTCAAATTATACAATGGAACGGTTACCATAGATACTTATTGTTTCTTCTTTTGGCCAACTCAAATACTTAAAATAGAACATTAGTTAGGGTTATTCCAGTTTAGGATTGGATAATATCTTTATTAAGTACCCCAGATCAAAAGATTTATTTGAACTACAGGTTTTTAAAAGAATAAAACATCAAATATATTCTGACATGATAGTTAATAAGATCATATTAAATTAAATTATCGTAGTATAAAGCCAAACTTATTAAAGTATAATGACCCTTAATAGTATTAATGTATACTTTTAATTAATTAGTTAATTAATTAGTTAATTAACTAAAGTATTTTGTAAAACTTTTATACAACTTACAAACAAATACACAATTACACAGATACATATTGTGCACAGAATCAACATCTAATGCTTTTAATTAATACATGTAAATAAATATTATCTTTTTATTTAATATATAACTCAATACAATATAAAATAACAGAACCTAATTTAATTGTTTTTATTGTTTGTTTTCATATATAAATAGTCAATGTATGTGTTCTGTATTATGTTTACGCGTTGTAAATGTGTAAATATATTAATAAATATATAAATAGATGTATAAATAAATATATAAATAAATATATAAATAAATATATAAATAAATGTATTAATAACGTACTAATCTGATCCCCTCCCCCCGATTTACATACAAACAATAACTATTAGTATCAAGTAGGACGAAAAGGAGAATTAAAAGCACGTTGTATACGAGATATTTTTACATCACCCCATCCATTAACAGAAGATAATTGATTAGCATTATCATTAACTGCATTTTTAATGCTTCCATAACGTGATAATAAAGTAATAACATTTGTTTTATTCACACCACGTACTGTAGTTAACATTTTTGTAACTTGTTTTATATAATCAGTCTCCTTTGGTGCTTGTATTGCATTTGGTTGAGCAAATTCAAGTTGTTTAAATAAACTTAAATATTCCCCAGCTTCTTGAAATGACCAAGCTAAAATTATTGTAAAATCATTAATAAAACTTGTCTTTGTTAAATTTTTTATTGGTTCAGAATGATTATCAATATCAACTACAATAATTAATATCCTTAATTTAAATTTATTTTTTAATTTTGCTATTCTATTGTAAACATATTCTGGATGTAATTGATGATATTTTAAACTTAAAAATAATGCACATGTAGTAATTCCTAAAATATAATCAGCTTCAATTCCTTCTTCATATTCCCATGGAACATTTTTCATAAACTGTAATAATGGATTTCCTCTTTGTCTTGGGTTCACCAAAATTGAAGAAATAGTTTTAGCTGCACTGTTTTTGTTTTTATTTTTATTATTATTATTATTATTATTAATATTAGATCCTTTTTCTTTTAAATTTCTTCTATTGTCCATTTTTTTCGTGGTTTTACTTGTTTATAGTTGTATTTCTATGTTATATAAATACATACATACATATATTTCAGTATTGACTCTTTAATGTTTAGTGTTGAGTTATTACTAGATATAATTATTTTTTACTTTATTTTTTTACTATTATATTTTATTATTCAATTTAATATCTGTATTTATATAAATTATCTAATCATACATAATATATAAATAAATTATCATTTCTTCATATTATAATCTAAATCTAATTATTTACTACCATAAACAATTTTATGATAAGTCCAAAAAACTTTCATAAATTACTTCTCCATTACGAATTTCTTTAATTATCGGTTGAATAGATCTCATTGGATGATTACCAGTATCTGCATGTCTAGTAACAATAATATCCTCAATTTGGTTTTTCTTTCTTCTTTCTTTTTTGATACCTTTCTTAAAAGAAGCTTGCTTATTAGAAGTAACTTCTTTATTAGAGGAGCCCCATTTATAAGAGGGACCCCATTTATTAAAAGAGCCTTCTTTATTAGAACTTTCTTTATTAGAAGAACCTTCTTTATTAGAAATACTTTCTTTATTAGAAGAACCTTCTTTATTAGAAATACTTTCTTTATTAGAAGAACCTTTTTTATTAGAAATACTTTCTTTATTAGAAGAACCTTCTTTATTAGAAATACTTTCTTTATTAGAAGAACCTTTTTTATTAGAAATACTTTCTTTATTAGAAGAACCTTCTTTATTGGAACCCTCTTTGTTAGAAGAACCTTCTTTATTAAAGAAACTTTCTTTATTAGAAGAACCTTCTTTATTAGAACCCTCTTTATTAGAAGAACCCTCTTTATTTGACTTTGGCTTATCTTCATCACTTTTTTTATTTTCTTCAGATTTTTTCTTGTCTTCGACTAAATCCTCTAATGAAGTAGACCTTTCAATCATTTCTCTTGCAGTCCGTGCTGAATAATCCCGATCAGTTTCAAAAAGATATTTATTTGTATAGGTCTGATATTCAGAATTATTATTATTATTATTATTATTATTATTACTTTTATTTTTATTTTTGTTTTGATTCTCATTCTCATTTTCACTCTCGCTATCGCTCTCACTCTCACTTTCGCTTTCGCTTTGACCATCTCCTCTTCTTCCATACCTTTCTCTTGATTTTTTCATAGATACAAATTCAATACGATTTTTACCTTGATCTTCATCCTCATCTTCCTCTGCAGACAAAAAACTACAATGTTCAACTTCTTCAATTTCACCATCAGTTAGAGGCACCATACGAAGCCATTTCATTCTTGGACCGGCTTTGCTTCTTTCTGAAACATTATAACCATAAATTTTCATTTTATAAGCAGTAGTTGTAGGATAATCATCTGATTCAGCTAATTCGTAATAAATACTCAAGAAAACACTTGGGAAGGAAGTTCCAAAGAAGCAACCATCTACACGTGCCATTTTTGAACTTGGTGGGTGATAAATATCCCCACAAGTTGGACAGAAAAGTTTAACAGTTGAAACACCTGGTACATCAGATTCTCCAATAGGTAAAGTAGGAGTACCATTACAATGATATCTTGGACAATGTCCAAAACTACGTAAATCATATTTTTCAGCCATATTTTGTAAACCTTGACGAGAAAGTATATATCTTGCATGTATTAGGCCATATAAAAGTTCAGCAGAAGCTTCAATTACAAGCATATCAGCAACTTTCGATACATCATCAGGTTCGGATTCAATATCTAAAATCATTTCCATTGCTTCTTTATAATATGGTACAATAGAACTTAAGCCAGTTAAATTAAAATCATCCTCAATGAATTCTTCAGCAACTTCAACAAAATACTCATGACCATCAGCAGCACAAAAGTTTGCAATCCATGTATCATAATATGAAGCATCTTGTTCATGAGCAGCATCATATGCAGCTAGGGCATCTAAATCTATTTCACCATTTTCATTCATTACTCCCATTGCTTCGAAAGAATCTTCCTCTTCTTCTTGTACTTCCTCTTCTTCTTCTTCATCATCATCATCATATTGATTTTCTTGTAATTTTCCTTCACTATTTTTTTTATCATTTTCAACTTTTTTCTCGTTAATTTTTTCATCTTTATCTTTTTTATCTTTTATCTCAGTATTTTTTTTATCTTCGCTACCTTTTTCATCTTTTGTATTATTATTTTTTTCATCTATTTCATCTTTTTGATGTTTTTGCTCTTTTTTATCCTGTATTGGTTCATCTTTTGATAGCTCATCTTTTGTAGGTTCAATTTTTGTTGATTGATTTTTTTTAGAAAAAAGCATTTCATTCTCATCATCTGTTAAACGCGTTTTTGGAGATGTTCCTGGAGACACGTTGCTCTGATAGGTATTATTGTAATCTTTACTATTGTTATTATCATTATTATTATTATTATCCTTATTATTATCATTATTATTATTATTATTAATATTATTACTATTATTACTATTACTATTAGTAGCACTGGTAGCAGTCATAGGCTCCTTATCAGTAGTTGAAGTTCCTTTTAAAAGTTTGTCTAAATTTCCAACTTGCACTTTATTAACATTAATTTTTAATTTTTTACCAAAAGAATCATCATCAAACACAGATTTTTCCTGAGTATTATTATTAAAAGTATAATTATTAAATCTAGGTTGATTTCTAAACAAATATGCAGTATAATCTGGTACCTTTTTCATTACCTTTTCATTAAAATTTGATGAATTTGGAGATTTTGATACCTGTTCAGAATTCTCAGATTTATCAGATTTTCCTTTTGTATTTGACCTACTTGGAATTTCAGTTCGCGTATGACTATAAAGTGCATGAGAAGTAAAACTTCTATTCAATTCTCTACTAAAATCTAAAATGTTATTTGCTTGCAAATTAAATTTTTCTCTATGATCACTATCATCATTGTTGTTGTTATCATTGTAGCTATTTTTATTATAATTATTATAATTATTTTTATTATTATTATTATTATTATTATTTTTATTGTTTTTATTATTTTTATTAGACATTTTATTACATTCAGTTGGTGTGAAAATATTAAGTAAGAATAAAAATAAATAAATAAATAAGTAAATAAACAACCAAGGAAAATAAGGAAAATAAGGAAAATAAAAATAAATAAATAAATAAATAAATAAATAAATAAATAAATAAATAAATAAATAAATAAATAAATAAATAAATAAATAAATAAATAAATAAATAAATAAATAAATAAATAAATAAATAAATAAATAAATAAATAAATAAATAAATAAATAAATAAATA
>JAJMCY010000421.1:0-13161 GCA_030565755.1 Ascobotryozyma cognata | reverse complement strand
ATTATATAGTATTATATATTATATATTATACAAACATGCCATATAAATATACTATATAATGTACTTAGTATAACTTGTGTTGCTATAGTGATTTGCGTTTTATACTGTACTATACTATTAACTATATTATATTATATTATATTATATTTATCAATATATTTATATTTTACTTTATTTTTATACTATAATATTATATGTTACTGTTTATTATCATATAAATATATATTATTGTTTATTATCATATAAATATATATTATTGTTTATTATCATATAAATATATATTATTGTATATAAATAAATTATACTACAATTATAGTTAGTATATGTATATTAGCAATGTAGTAGTTATGGCAACCACTTACTATTTAGTAGTAACTGTATAAATTATACAGTATAATGTGTAAATAAATATATGACCTATAGTAAATATAACAAGTAAATATAACAAGTAAATATAACAAGTATATATAACAAGTATATAGAAATATGTAATATGTATAATAAATAATATGATATTCTAGTAATATGTATAATAAATAATATGATATTCTAGTATTATGTAATGATAAGTATTTAACTAAATATTTGAATGTCTTTTAATAATTTATATATAAATAAATTTGAATAACATTATTTAAACATAAATTGATCATTTATAAACAATTAACGGTAGATAAAGATTAATAAAAAAAAAAAAAAATTTAAACATACAAACAAATAAACAAAAACAATAAAAAGTAATATATATACAAACATTACTCATCAAACAATATATAATAAAGCAAACAATAAACATATATATATATAAATGAATTACGTAATTTAACGTATTTACATGTAATATATTATAATTATTGATATAGGATAACTAACATTAAAAAGAACGTCAAGGAAATAACTAAATAAATAAATAAAAAATAAAACAAACGCAATAAATATTAATATGCAATAGTATATATACTAAAATATAATATATATAATAAAATATACTATATATAATAAAATATAATATATATAATAAAATATAATATATATAATAAAATATAATATATATAATAAAATATATAATATATATATATGGTATAAATGTAAATATATATTAACATAATTAAACATGCGTAACTATGGAAACTATATAATAAAAGAATGGTACATAATAATAAGAAGTATCAAAAGATGAGCATCTAATATGAGCATCTAATAATAAGAATTTATTACTATATAATATATAATATATAATATATAATATATAATATATAATATATAATATATAATATATAACATAAGACCCTGTAACTAATAAATAAATAAAAAAAGCAATAATATAACAATAAATCATATAAAATAGTAACTAACAGAAACTAAGAAACGTTCACAAATAATGACGTAAATACTATTAAACACATTAAAATTACATTAAACCATTAAAAACACAGTAAAAGCACAATAAATACAATAAATACAATAATTCAATTAAACGATAAATAACTCATAGTAAGCACATAAAAACACATAAAAACACATAAAAACACATAAAAACACATAAAAACACATAAAAACACATAAAAACACATAAAAACACATACACAAAAACAAAATGATTAACAAAAAAATAACAAATAATCTTTTAAGAAACAAATTTGTATTTAATAAAATAAATTATAAAACCATCAAAACACTATCATCAAATAAACCATTAGAAGAAAGTGATAATAAAATATTTAAACTATTAAATAATGAAAAAAAAAGACAACTTGAAACAATTACACTCATTCCATCAGAAAATTATGCAAGTTCAAGCGTATTAAAAACACTTTCAAGTGAAATTAGTAATAAATATTCAGAAGGGTATCCAGGAGCAAGATATTATGGTGGTAATGAAATCGTTGATTTAGTTGAAAAAGAATGTCAAGAACGTGCATTAAAAGTATTTAATCTTAATCCAAATGAATGGGGAGTTAATGTTCAAGCACTTTCTGGTACATCAGCAAATATTGCAGTATATGGTGCAATATTAAATCCATTTGATAAATTTATGGGACTTGAATTAACTCATGGTGGTCATTTATCACATGGTTATGAAAAAAATAATAAAAAAATTTCTGCAACTTCAAAATATTTTACAAGTATACCTTATTTTGTTTCAAATAAAACTGGAATTATAAATTATGATGAACTTGAAATAATTTCAAAATCTGTTAAACCAAAAATTATTGTTGCAGGTGCTTCTTCATATCCAAGATTAATTGATTATAAAAGAATTAGAAATATTGCTGATTTAATTGGAAATGATTGTTATGTAATGTCTGATATATCACATATATCTGGTCTTATTGCTTCAAATGTAATTCCATCACCATTTCCTTATAGTGATATTATAACAACAACTACTCATAAATTATTAAGAGGTCCAAGAGCTGCACTTATTTTTTATAGACGAGGTGAAAGAATTAATACTACAAATACTACGAAAACTAATAATAATAAAAATAATAAAGAAAGTAAAGAAAATTTATATGATTTAGAAAATAAAATAAATTTTAGTATATTCCCTGGTCATCAAGGTGGACCACATGAAAATACAATTGCTTCAATTGCTGTTTGTTTAAATGAAGCATTAAATAGAGATGAATTTAAAAAATATAATGAACAAGTTTTATTAAATGCAAAAGTATTTGCAAATGAACTTATTTCAAAAGGATTTAAACTTGTAACTGATGGTACTGATAATCATTTAATTTTAATTGATTTTAAAGGTAAAATTGATGGTGCTCGTGTTGAATTTATACTTGATTGTATTGGTATTTCAACAAATAAAAATACAATTGTTGGTGATAAATCTGCTTTTGTTCCAGGTGGTTTAAGATTAGGTACACCTGCAATGACAACAAGAGGTTTTAAAGAAGAAGAATTTATTCAATTAGCTGATATAATTAAAATTGCAACTGACGAAACTATTAGATTAAAAGAAGAATTGAGAAACGATGGAATTAAAACTATATCACAATTCACTAAAAGAATAAAGGAAATTCTACATGATGCTACGAATTCTACGGATGGTTCTTTGAATAATGATTACTCCCAAGTCAAAACGATATTAGAGATGAGGAAGAGAGTTGCTAAGCTATTAGAGTAGGTACCATCACCATAGAAACCACATAATTGCTATGCTGTTTAAACTGCAATATGTATAATTTATATAGTTTATATAGTTTATATTATTTGTATTATTTATACAGTATTTATATTTATATTTATATTTATATTATTTGTATTATTTATACAGTATTTATATTTATATTTATATTTATATTTATATTATATTATTTATATTATATTATATATTCTTTATATCATTTGTATGTAGTAAAGACATTAGCTTTTATAGCAATAATTATACTGTAAAAATACAACCGAATTACATAATATATTACAACACATTATATCAGACAACCATCACTACAGCAACCCAACAACGCCAAATTACATAAGCACATATATTATTATGTACATGTACATGTACATAATAATATACAAATAATATACAAATAATATACAAATAATATACAAATAATACATATAATAATAATAATAATAATAATACATATAATATGTATATGCGCTTGCATATGCAATAAATAATACAAAAACTCTACATAAAATTTACTATCTACTATCTATCTGCTGTAATCTACAAACCATTTATCTATATTGTGCCTATCTATATTTTGCCGGTGCCTATCTAAAGTAAAATATTTATCTATAAAATACTATGTATCTTTTATCTTTGTATAATAAATTCTTTACATATAAACGTATTAGATAGCGTTGCTATAACAACTGATATAATAGTAGTATTAAAAATATTTAAACACTTATTTCATATTTTATATATTAACGCGAAACAGTTAAGGAAATACCGTTGTTAGGCCGTTTATTTTATCCAATTATAATTATTTTCCGATATATAATAAAACAAAACAAAAACGGTTATTATATAACAAATTATATAATAGATTATATAACATAAACAGTTATAATTACATAATATAACTCAATAACGTTATAATTAACCCCTCTTTATCTTGGCGGCGCCTTAACTAGAAACAATTAATAATAAATTACACACTACATTTTCCCATATCAACCAATGAGAAATCATATTCTGATGCCATTTCATTTTAAATTAAATTATTTTTATTATTTTTTCTTTTATATTACATTCCTTTATAAAAAAGTTGTTTACATTACATAAGCACAAAAGTAATTACTATGACAACCAGCACATTATTTTTACCATTACATAATAATAAATATTGGAATGTTATTACTAAGTAAATATTTTTTATTTTATTAAGGGAAAAAAACAAAAAAAATATTTTTTTTTTGAAACCCTTAATTCGCACGCACATCATTTTTAGTCAAATTTATTTTTTTTTTATTTTTTTTATTTTTTTGTTTTTGTTTTGTTTTTTTTCGTACAGTTGCTATGACAATCAACATTCCTTTATATTCTTTTACATTCTTTATATAATAATTTATTACTTTTTATTACTTTTTATTATTTTTATTATTTTTTATTATTTTTTTTATTTTTTTTTATTATTTTTTATTATTTTTTAATTATTTTTTATTCCTTATCTCTTCTGATTGGTTGATTATTTATTATTTCTGATTACTAATCAAATATTTTTTAATTATTATTTATTAATTATTATTTATTTTTTATTTTTTATTATTTATTATTTATTATTATTTATTTTTTTTCTTTATTATGTATTATAATTTAATATAAATACCGCCTCTTTTTCCTATTTCCTTTTTTTTTTTTTTTCTTTTTTATTTCCACACAAGTTTTTTTTTTTGAAATTCGAATATTATTTGTGCACTTTTTTTTTTTAAAGTTCATCCCACCCTCGACGCTCGCTTCAACTTCTTTTTTTTTTTTTAAAATCCACTTAAAAAATTAAATTTTTTTTTTTTTAGCTTTCAGCTTTCAACATTTTAAATTTTTTTTATATACTCTTTCAGTTTAAATTAACAAATTAAAAATGCAATTCTCAATCCTCGCTGCTTCTGTTGCCGCCCTTGCTGGTGCCGCTAATGCTGCTTTTGCAAACACTACCGTTGCTGGTGTTGTAACTTCAACTGAAATTGTTACTGCTCTTACAACTTATTGCCCAGAACCTACAACTCTTACTATTGGTTCTTCTACAATTGTTGTTACTGAAGCTACCACTCTTACTATTACTGATTGCCCATGCACCATCACCCATACTAAGACTTCACCAACTTCAACTGTTGCACCAACTACAACTTCTTCAGTTCCACCAGAATTTACTAATGCTGGTTCAAAACCTGCTGTTGGTGCCGGTGCTTTCGCTGGTGTTTTGGCTGTTGCTGCTTATCTTCTTTAAGCAATTTTCATTTACTTTTACAAATATTAAATTAATTAATTAACAATAAAACAAAAAAAAATATTTATTTAATTCTGGATTTAAAAAACTATCAATTCAACTTAAAAAAAAAATGGCTTTTCTTTTGGTATTTAATTTAAAATAGGTTTTTAATTTTCCTAAATTATTCCTTTTAATTTAGGATATTAAACTTTTTTTAAACAAAATTTGAAATTTTTTTTTTTTTATGTTTTTATTTCTACTTTTTTTTTTTGCCATATTCTTTATAAATGGTTTTGAAATAATTTATTTGGTTTCTTATGTATTTTTTATTTTATTACCATTTTGGTTGGTTTTTTTTTTCTATTTTTTTTCTTGTAAAGTGATGATTTTGTTAGTCTTTGGTATAAGTGGTTTTTTTTTATATAAAGTGGATACTTTTATAAATAAGTTATTAACGTATATTATTGTAAATTAACTGTTACATATAAATATTACAAATACATACATTTTTACATACATAAACAGACAAATAGTAAAATATTTACTAATTATTATTTTTTTTATTATTTTTAAATTTAATTTTTTATAAATTTATTACTTTTTTTTTTATTTCGCAATTACTTCTCCTACTGTGGCTATACTATTGCTTATAATATGCTGGCTGTATTTAATTAAAATTATTAGTCAATCATATTAATACACAGCTGCGATTTCTTGGTATACGTAATGCTTTTTATTTAGTTTGTTTATTTGTTTGTTTATTTGTTTGTTTATTTGTTTGTATATTCATTTATTTATATTTATTTATATTTATTTATATTTATTTTTATGGGGCTATGTCTTTGTTTCATGTTGGCATTCGTTGTTTGTATTTTTCGTTATGGTCTGTTATTTCATACAAGTAATGGTTGCTATGGGCATCTCTTTGTTCAGGATACATTAATTTTCACTATAAAATAGCGCAATGAATACATACAAATACAAATAAAAATACAAATACAAATATAATATAAAAGTACAATACATAAAACACATAAAATAAATAAAACATAAAGAACTATTCGATTTATTTGTTCATATAAGAAATTTATTGACTTATAATATACAATTGATTATTCTACAATATACTAATGATAAAAAAAGGTATCTATAGCAACCAATGTAATTTATAGTGGTAAGGTATCTCTATAGCAACCAATTAATATGATAGTTTTATCTACATATATTAAATATAAAGCAGTTCAAACAGTTTCTAACTTTATATTGAATACATTAAGATACATAAGATAATTAAATACACTTAAATACACTTAAATACACTTAAATACACTTAAATACACTTAAATACACTAAAATACACTAAAATACACTATTAAAATATATATAAACTCTATCAAATACATATTAACACATAAAATACATAAAACAAATAAAACAAATAAAACACATAATACACATAATACACATATTAATACATAATGAAATACATTAAAATACACTAATATACATTATTAACATTAAAACGATAAAACACTCTGAATACTCATCATATAAAACCATTTAATTCCGAGATACGCACGCAATGTTTTAATGTATAAAATATAAATATTCTCATCCGTTTAAAAACATTAAATACAAATAAAAATAAAAATACAAATACAAATACAAATACAAATACAAATACAAATACAAATTAAAAAATAAAATCAAATACAAATACAAAACATATACAAATTAAAAACTAAAAACTAAAAACTAAAAACTAAAAGTTACCGAAAATTTATAACCGAAATATTATATCATATAAATTACCACGTCTGCGTAATGTATTAGAATGATTTATTTAATTTCATCCCAACATCTTATAAATTATATATATATATAAAAACCCTAACTAAATAAAAGATATGAGGTGGTTGGTTATTAAACGTTTTTACGTTATATTGTTATACCAACCACTTAAAAAATCAAAATTAAATCCGGATTAAAAAAATACAAACTACATAATTATGATTAAAGTAAAATTTATCTATTATAACATACTATATACAATAAAATATAAAAAATTATTTATAAATAATAGAAGAATAAAATTCATAAATGAATAATTTGAAATGTATTTTAAATCTCTTAAATTAGGTAAAAAAAAAATTAAATCTTATAAAGCTTTACTACACAATATATTTACGTATCCTACAATATCCATAGCAACCAAGATTAAATAAATAAGATTTTTTAAAAAAAAAAAAAAAAAAAAAAAAAAAATTATTCCCAGCCAATAAAAAATAAATTAGTAATATTTTTTTAATTGTTTTGTTTGTATAAACCTAGAAATAGCATCACAGGAAAGGGTTTTTTATTAAATTAAAAAAACGGATCACTACGTACTCATCGACGATCAAAAAAAATTTAATAAAATAACGTCATACATAGTAATAAAATAAATTTAATAAATATTATTATTATTGTAGTATATAGTAGAATTATGAATCATTAATTAATTATTATTATTATAAGATTTTTTAAAATAGATGATGGCTCATATGAGTGAGTTATTATGTATTAAAGTAAAAAAGTTCAGTGAATTTTTTCACTAGCATAATAATTATAATATTAAATAATTATATAATATATTTCTAAATTAAAAAAAAAAAAAAAAAAAAAAAAAGAATGCTGGTTATTGTTTATAATTAAATACATAATGACAAATAAATTAATTAAGATCATCCTATATTTACTTGGATAATTAATTTTTTGCCGATGAATTAAATAAAATTAATTATAATCTCTCTTATTTTTTAATTATTTATTACGTATTACTAGAGATGATTAATAAAATAAACAATAAATAAACTAATTAACGAATGGGAGAATATATTTGTATGTTATTATTAATAAAATTTAATTATATTTATTTATTTATTATTTATTTATTTATTAATTAATTAGTTAATTAATTTTTTTTTTTTTTTTTTTTTTTTAAAAAAAAAGCATTATAAAAGGAACAATTCTTGCTCTTTTTTTTTTTTTTTTCATTTTTCTTTTCTAATTATAATCAATTGTGTCTTACATATTTTAAATTATACAAAAATATACAAAATCTTAAAGAAATATTATCAAACAATATCTTAAAATAATATTTAAATAGTACTATTAAATAATATTTTATAAAAACTAATATAAAATATCAATTATCACTTATAAATTTCAAAATGAAGGTACAGATTCAAACATTTATTTCTTTTATAATTTTATCTTTAATTGCTATGGTAACAAAATCTGCCCCAGCTTTTAAAGATACAAAAAAATTATTACCGAGACATGACCCTGTTTCCACACCTAGTCCTTATTACCCAATTGAAACTAATTTGGGAGATAATAATATTATACAAAAAAGATCTGATATTAATAGTAAAAATCCATGTATAGTTGTATCTTCATCATCATCTTTATCTTCATCAACCTCTTCATCATCTTTTTCTACCCTTTCAACTTTTTCTACAAAGACATATAATGATAAATCAACCTTTTCAACTATTACTTCATCAGCATTATATACACTTTTACCAGGAAATGAACCTAATTGGTCTACTGTAGACTGGTCTGCTGTAAACTGGTCTACTGTTAGCTGGCCAAATTGGTCTACAATGAATTGGTCTACTGTTAATTGGACAAATGTTAATTGGTCTACTGTTAATTGGACTAATGTTAATTGGTCTACTGTTAATTGGTCTGCTGTAGATTGGAATACTGTTAATTGGTCATCTATAAATTGGTCTACTGTTAGTTATCCAACTTTAACAACACTTCCTACCACTTCTACAAATTAAAAATATTAAAAAAAAAAAAAAAAAAAAAAAACTATTAACTTTCACATTTTGTATTTTACAATTATGACTATGCATCCACTCTTTTTATGACTTTTTTTTCTTTTTTTGTTTTTGTATATTATACTCGGTTATTCACATTCTCTTGGTTTGGTTTGGTTTATTTTGTTTATTTATTTTGCATTTTACACGTTTATTTGCATTCTCTCATTAATTTTTTCTTTTCTTTTCTTTTCTTTTCTTTTCTTTTCTTGTATTATATTTATTTAAACACTTTCCTTTTAATATTATATTATATTATATATTTTTTTTTATTGCATTCTTTTATTTTATGGCATTTTATCTTGTATTATATAAAAAAGTCATGATTATTTATTAGTTTTATTATTCATTTTTAGATTTTTTTTTCTTCTATTCTTATTGTCAATTTTTTTGATAACATTATTATTTTTATTTTTATTTTTATTCCATTCTTGTTTTATATATTTCATTGATCAATTTATACGTGTATTTATTTAACTTTTATTTAAGTATAAGTGTAATTATTTAATATAAGGTAAATAAAAATTTTAAATAATGTATTTATAATATATTTAAATTATATATACATATATCTAACTAAAAATTTGCAAGATTATTTTTTATATAGTTACTTGCTAATTATTTAAGGTTTCCTAGAAATTCCGGCTAAAAGTTAAGAAATCTTTAGAAATCCTGTTGCAATTAAATTTTGAAAAATAAAAAAAACTTGTACGGTAGGTACTCAATACAATTAATTAATAGTAATTTTTTATTTTTCCAACTTTATTACGGTTTCTATAGGGTTTCACATATAAAACTAATTGGTTTCCATAGTGAATGATTTAAAATCTACTAAAAACTTTCAACATTAGGACCCAACCTCTGGATTTTCCAATACTTTTTTATGGTTTCCATAAGGTTTCTTGGATCTGCTTTAATTCAATCATTACTAAATAAGTTGATTCACATCAAGAAGTATAAAAGTGTTTTTTTTATAGAATTTATAGACATAATTATATTATTTAATCTCATAATAATAATAATTAATTAGTGATATTTTCATAATTTGTAGTTTTTTATTTATTCAGGGTAAGATTAAATATATTAAGACATTATCTAACTGTAAATTTAATACTTACCGGTATAAAATTAAAATAATTAAGTTTATTATATAATAACCCTTACAATATGGACCTAACTAAATGAAAGAAATAAAAGCGTAGATTTATTACCAGACTATTCACTAACCACCTTATTTAAATATATTTAAAATCAAATAGACAAATTTTAAAAGAAATAGTAAATTTTTTTTAGTAAAATATTATGATATTGATTAAGTTTTTTTTTTTTTTTTTTTTTTTTAATATCCTCCATAATCTAAGCTAATCTAAAATGGAATGATTGGTTATTAAACGCCTTATCTATTTTATTAGTTTAGTGTAATTTACAAGTATATAATTATAATCATGTTTTTAAATCCATTTAATATAGATAATACGTAAAAGTAAAAAAGAACACAAATAAATTTAATTTAAAAGTATAACAAGATGTATAAAAATTATATTAAAAAAAAAGAGAAAAAATCTAATAATAAAAGAATATAATCTACATTGTATTTTATTTAAAATCTTAATAAAGAAATAATATTTCAAACATTTCTATCTAATAGGAGATAAGTTGATAATAATTCTTTTATTTTCATAAAGCTATAATTGGTTAAAACCATATAGAAAAGAAATTATTTATTAAATATTCAATTTATTCTCAGAAGATTAAAATTTTTTAATAACTAAGGCAGCATTAAATATTTAATGTAAAAGTAATTTATTGTATTAATAGTAAACATGTATATAATATATTTCTACAAAATAAAACAATACTGGTTAATGTATATTTAATTAATTAATCAATAAATATCATCTAATTAATTTGATGAATTGGATTTCTTTTCCGATAAATTATTCACTAATTAATTAGAACAACTTTTTTTTATAATAGTTGATAGGGAATTAATAGCATTAATTAGTAAAACGATTAACAAAGTAACTAATAATTAAAAAATTCAACAAATAGAAGAGTGTGTTTATATTATTATTAAATTGAGTTAATTTTTTTTATTTTTTTATTTTTTTATTAGTTTATTAGTTTATTATTTTTTTTTGTTAGAAAAAAAAAATTACTATAAAAAGAAGGATTCTTGCTCGATTTGTAGTTTAAATTTACTCAATTACCATCAATTGTTTTTATAAATTAAATTTACAATAATACATTAAAATAATACATTAAAATAATACATTAAAAATTAAATTAAATACAAATTGCTATTTTAATTCCAATTATAAAAAAATACTATCAAATTATAATTATATAAATTAATAAAATTTTAAATAATATTAAACAAATATGATTATACAAATTCAAACATTTATTTCATTGATAATTCTATCTTTGATTGTCACAACAACAGACTCATTTCCTGCTTATGAAGATACAAACGAATTATTACCAAAACAGGAAAACCCTGTACCACCACCACATCAATATTACCCGATTGAGGACAAATTGGGAGAAACAAGTTTTGAAGAAAGTTTAAAAACTAATAATGAAGAAAATTCATATAGTACTATTATCACTTCATCTACACCATCTTTTTCTACGCTTTTTTATTACACAAGGACAAATAAAGATGGATCATCAACTTTTTCAACTATTACTTCATCACCATTATATACAATTTTACGAAGAAATGAACTCGATTGGTCTTCTTCAGTACATTGGACTAATGTAAGTCAGCCAAACTTGCCTATTGAAACTGAGACTACTAAACCTGTGCCTACTATTAATTGGACAAATTGGACAAGTGTTAATTGGACAAATGTTAGTTATCCAAATTATTTAACCAGATATCTGACATTAACAACACTTCATATTAGTACTATACATTAAAAAATATAGATTATCTTAAAAATCTTATTTTTTTTTTTTTTTTAATTTTTAACTTTTATTTTCTATGTTTTACAGTCATGACTCTAAATTCATTCTTTTTATGAGAATTTTTTTTTATTCTTTAACTTTTATTTTCTATGTTTTACAATTATGACTCTACTACGTTCATTCTTTTTATGACCTTTTTTTTTTTTTTTTTTTTTTTTTTTTTTTTTTTTTTTTTTTTTTTTTTTTTTTTTTTTTTTTTTTTTTTTTTTTTGTTTTTAAATTATATTTGAATAATTACATTTTCTTGGTTAGTTCTTTAATTTGATACCTCTTTTTATACTATATTTAGTTATTATATCTATTTCAATACCTTTTTTTTCTTATATTTTATACTTTATCAATAATATTCATTATTTTTATTTTATTTTTATTCTTCGATTTTATGTGTATATTTGTTTATATAGATAGAATGTATTTATTTAACTTTCAGTTATTACCGGTATAAATTAAATAATAATTATGAATCATAATAAGTGAGGGAATTATAAAAAAAACACAGTAAAACACAGTAAAACACAGTAAATAAAAAAAAAAAAAAAAATCATAGCATGTAGCTTGGTTTTTATTTAAAGCATAGTCGGATTAGAATTCATATTAATAAATAAATAAATAATAAGTAAATAAATAAATAATAAGTACTTTGCGTAAATGCTTTGCGTAAGCAGTTGAAAACTTGACTAAAGTTTTTTTCTTTTTTTCTTTTTTTCTTTTTTTTTTTTTTTTATAACCGGCCTAGGGTTTTAGGACTTAAGTTGAACTAACTAAAAAACAGTTGCAACTAAGTCACTGAGCAATATATATACATATACATAGCCATTCAATATAATAATTATTTACTTTTTTGACATTAAAAGCGACTTATTATATTGAATGGCTAGACTAAAAATATTAGAATGATTTTTTTACTTTTTTTTTTTTTT
>JAJMCY010000420.1:0-13166 GCA_030565755.1 Ascobotryozyma cognata | reverse complement strand
AAAAAAAAAAAAAAAAAAAAAAAAAAAAAAAAAAAAAAAAAAAAAAAAAAAAAAAAAAAAAAAAAAAAAAAAAAAAAAAAAAAAAAAAAAAAAAAAAAAAAAAAAAAAAAAAAAAAAAAAAAAAAAAAAAAAAAAAAAAAAAAAAAAAAAAAAAAAAAAAAAAAAAAAAAAAAAAAAAAAAAAAAAACAAAAAAAAAAAAACATCGCCATTCACTCACAATAAAACAATCAATTTCATAATAGTCAAATTCATAAAAAATCTAAAGCATTAGATAAATATAAAAGCAAAAAACAAAAAGCAATCAAAAAAATAGTCACATAATAAGTGATAAAAAAACACCGAATCTCTTATCAATATTAAAGCATAAATAATTAATTAATATATATTCTTTTATAATCATCCTCGTTTATATTAATATTAAAATTATTTAATATGCTTTAATGGAGAAAGGAACTTTATCCTTTTCACCATTAGAAGAATTAGAGTCTTCTTTTTCCATTTTGGACACTTCTGAATTACCTTTATCATGAAGTAAAATCATTGCGTCTATAACTTCTTGTAATTTACTAACAACAGACAAATGTCTTTCAATAAGCTCATCCTTTTCATCTTTTTCTTTTTCCTTTTCCTTTTCCTTATCATTATCATAGTTAAACAAATTTTTTCTTTTTGGAAAAATATCATTTGTTTGAGACACTTTTTCATTGGTAGGTAATTCACTTAAAGAAAGTTTATCAAAATTTGCAAAAATATCATTAAATTCATCTGAAGAAGAAGAAGAAACCAAATATTTATTCTGCTTTGAATCTGACTTAGATGATCTTTGATTAATACAAAGTGATATATGATTATCATTAACATCTTTCAAACGTGATTCAATATGCGGTAATACAGAATAATAATGAACATCACCAGTAGTAGAAGGAAGTGAAGGATATAATGGAGTAGATGACTCATTTATATTTGTTGGATTTGGCAAGCCAACACTATTTGAAGGAATTGAAGTAGGAACTGAAGAAGAAAGATTCGGAATAAAATTATTATTAATATTATTGCTAATATTAGTATTATATGCTCCTGGAGCAGGAGATGAGAAATATGCCTGTGATGGCTGTACAGAAGAATACTGAGAGTAATTACTAATTCCAGAAGAATTATCGGAATTTGGAATATTCATAAAAGAATTAGAAGAATTATGTGGTAAGCCGAATGTACTTTGACTAGTAGGAGGAATATAATGTCCTTGCCCTTGGATATTTGTTGATAAAGATTTTAAAAAGTTACTTGCATCCATAAGTTCTTCCTTTGAACGAAGAGAAGGTACGGATTTTTCATGCCTAATAGCAGAATATGAATTTGCAAATGAATTTGTAGAAGCAGGAAATGTAGATGAAGTAGTAGGGACAGAAGATGAGCAAGGATAGATTCCATGTGTTGAACTTATATTGTTAGACGATAAAGTATATGGAGTATTTTTCATATCCATAGATTGATCTAGTGGCCCTCTAATAAATGTAGGCAAATTAGTATTATTATAATCAGATGGGTATTCAATATGATTTTCAGAAGAAGTATGATTTTGAGACCTCATATAAGATTGAGGTTGGATTTTTTGATGAGGAATCATAGCTTCAAGTGTAGAAAGTTTAGAGATCATTTCAGAATTATAAATTGGAGCCATACGTTGACGTTTGACGGTGTCAAAGAAATCATTGGTGAGTTCATATGAACGTTTTTGACTGTATGTGGGTTGATTTATTGGAAGTTGAGACTGAATATGTGGAGGTGGGATTTGTTGAGATTGAATTTGTTGCTGATTTGGTAAGGAATAACCATTATAAACAGGGGTTTGTGAATTATTTTCATAAGGAGTATAAGAATTATTAGGATTAAAATCGACAGGTTGTTGATGCTGGTAATTTTGTTGATCATTATTATTTATAGGTAATTGTGATCTATCTGATGAGGAGGAATGTTGCGCGTAATTAGCAGGAGGAATAGAGTAAAATACAAAAGGACTAGGGTTAGTATGAGTATGAGTATGATTTTTAGCAACATCATAACGATTATTCACGTTGGATTTATATGTACTATTTTGAATACTTTGCGAAATATAAGGTACTTTAGTTGAAAAATGGGCATGATTATGATTTTGATCAGGATACATTGTTGAAGCATAAAATTCTAATTTGGAAGAATCATAACGATTTTCGTTTTCATGAGTTCTATGATGCTTTTTTAAATCCTGAGGACGTTTAAAACGTTTTTGACAAAATGCACATTCATGTGGTTTAAAAGGTACATGAACACGAATATGAGAAGTAATGTGATCTCTTTTGGTTGTTGTTTGACGACAATTTCCCCAAGAGCATGTTAAACAAAGGTTATTTGTAGATTTTCTTCCGATATGATCATTACAAATATGATTATATAGAATGGAAGCATCTAAAAATTTTTGGAAACAACCAGTCCATTGACAGATTAAATTATTTGGTTCTTCATATTGTTCTTTTTGAGGAGATAATGGAGTGAGTGGCATAATAGAGGAGGAGGAAGAAGATGAAGAAGAATCTTTACGGTTAAGTAAACTAGAAGATTGGAAACAATCAGGTGAGCTTGGTTCCACTTTAACTTTTGCATATTGTCCAATGGAGGGAAGTTGTAAATAATCTGATTTGGAATGATTATTATTTATATTTGAATTTTGATTAATATTATTGTTCGAATCATTTGAATTTGAGGTGATCAAATATTTGCTGTTTTTATCTGTGTTTGTGTTTGTGTTTGTATTATAATTTGAAAAGTTACTAGAGGAATTTTCAGATGGATATAGATTTTGGGTTGAAGAATTTTCAGAATATGAATTATTCTGGGAAGAAGGGTTTTGATAATTTGTGAGCATAGGTTGATATTCAGATTTTGAAGCATTTCCATACGAATAGGAATGGTTATCAACATGGTTACCTAGATGTGTATTTTGATGGCTTTCTTGGTGATTAATAGATTTTTTTGAATTTAAATCTAAATCTTTGATATAGTTACCTTGCAAATTAAGTTGAGGAAGTGAAAATTGTGATAAACTTGAATTATTTTGATTTGAATCGTGAGAAACAGAGTATCCATCAAAGTTGTTAGCTATAGAAGGCAAACTTGAAATACCAGAATACAAGCGTGGTTTTTCTATGTTGTCAGTGTGTGTGTTTGTGTGTGTGTTTGTATGTGGATTAAAAAGTGAATTTGCATGAGTGTTTGTATTTATATTGGTACTTATATTGGTGTTAGTATTTCCCGTATTTGCAGTATTTGCAGTATTTTGTCCGTTGCTAGGAAACAAAGAAGTAAAAACGGGTTTGCGTGTAATAAAATCCTGCAAATCAGGTAATTTTGGAGAACCTGGGGAACTTGGAGGGTTTGATAAATTTGTCAAGTTCGGCAATTTCGAAACATTTGAAATATTTGACGACATATTTGACAAGTTTGATAAGTTTGATAAATTCGATAAATTCGCTTCAAAAATCTCGGGAGAACTAGACGAAGATTCTGACTCGGGTGGCGTATTGGGAATTGACACACCCATTACTAATAGTTAGTATGTAAGTTTATTATGATTATATTATAAAATTATATTATAAAATTATAGTATGATGTTTATATTATAAAAAGAATGTAATGTTAACATACCGTATTTTACTAGAAAATAACAAGGAGAATAAATAAATAAATAAATAAATAAATAAATAAATAAATAAATAAATAAATAAATAAATAAATAAATAAATAAATAAATAAATAAATAAATAAATAAATAAATAAATAAATAAATAAATAAATAAATAAATAAATAAATAAAATGAAAATAAAATAAACAAGGAAAATAAATTACTTGATAGGAAAAAGTAAACAAATAAATGCTAACTATATATAAATATATATGCTAACTATATATAAATTTATATGCTATATATAAATAAATAAATAAATAAATAAATAAATAAATAAATAAATAAATAAATAAATAAATAAATAGATAAATAAATGCAAACAAATAAATGCAAACAAATAAAATAAACAAGTAAAGTATGTGATAAGCAATAAAAAATTATATTAATATTATAAAATTATATTAACACTATAAAATACTATATAAAATACTATAGTAATAAATAACTAAATAATAGTAAACAATTATTATAGTAAATAAAATTTATATAGTAGAATAGCACTATATAAATATAATTGCAAACAAATATGTACTACAATATAATAATATATAATAAGATAATATAATAAAAATAATAAAATATATAATAAAATATATAATAAAATATATAATAAAATATAAATAATAAATATAATATAATAATTCAAATTCAAAGCGACTGCTCGTTTATTATATAGTAATATTTTTACTTTTTATTTAATTGCAGTTCTTTCTTTACATTCTTATTCTGTCAAATTTTGAATAATAAAGAAATGAAAAACTTGTTTGATAATAATATTGTTGGTAATTGATTATTTAATTAATAAATATTTTGGGTTAGGTTATAATACGCAATTTGTGATGCATCGCCCCTCGAGCGTTTCTATTGGCGGATAACGTGGATTTATTTGTAATAATAATAATAATAATAATAATAATAATAATAATAATAATCTGATAATACATTTTTGACTAATCAATCACGTGATTTAGCACATATTTTAACTAAAATTATATTTCTTTTTCACTTATTTTTAACTAATTTTTACTAATTCATACTAATTCATACTAAATTTAACTATATTTTACTTTAATAAGTTTAGCTCTATTTAATGCGCAATTTTTTTATTTTTTCTTTTGAGCATATTTTAGTTGCTACCCAAGACTATATTTAGCAAGCACATTTTTACTAAGCTATTGCTAAGCTATTGCTAAGTTATATGAGGGGTACATTTTACATATATAGATCTACTTGTTTATTAATAATAATATATAAATGTATTATTAATATATTATATTATATACAGAATTCGGAAAAATATTTGCCGATAATAACACCGGAATCGTGTGCTGTGTTTTTGTAATTGTCTCTATTTTATTATATATATATTTTATACAAATAGTAACTGATTGTGTAGTAAATTTAATATTAATATTAAATAATACATAATAATATTAATAATACATAATAATATTAATAATAATATAACAATAATATAACAATAATATAACAATAATATAACAATAATATAACAATATAATAAACATTGTTATCACACATGAAGACGTCAATGTTCGCGTCATTGTTCTCGTATAAAAGTTTTGATATCGCTCGTTTTTTTGATTATTTATTATTTTATTATTTATCTTGTTGTCATGGCATTCAAGGTTGATCTTCTAATTATAATATTGTATTTTATTATATGAAAATGTAATATTTGCGAAGACTATAAAATGAAATATAGATATTAATATAGGTAATAAATATAAATATATAATATAATATAATAATATAATATAATATAATATAATATAAAGGACAAGTTGAATCTCAATTTTATATATCATAATATATAACGATAACAGTTATATAATACATACTATAACCATTATTATAGCAACCAAACCGTTATAAAATATATATAAAAATATAAATAGAAAACCGTAAACAATTCATTCAACTGTGCCGTTGTATATATTATTATACTATTAAAATAAAAAATAAAAAATAAAACACGGATTAATACAATGTTCTAGAACAATTTATTTATTATATTATATTAAGCATAATATTATTAATATTTTATATATAAAGATAAAATACGACGTAATATATTATATCAACGGTTTTATTTAATAATATTAAAAATAATTAACATAATAGTTATGAACGTTATACATTTTATACATTTTTTAATCACATTTATAAGTTACAATAATATTTATAGTAATAATAATAAATTAACTATTATTTTTTTTTTTATTTTTTTTATTTTTTTTATTTTTTTTATTATTATTTATTTTATTGTTAATTATTATTTCTATTAAATATTATTTCTATTTTTAACATCTAATACTATAAAATAATTTAAATTAATATAATATATAAAACTTAGAATTAACAAATTCAACTTAAAAAATATTCACTATGACAACAAAACTACCGATACCCGTATAACGGTTATGTTGTCTAGACAACATAACCGTTGGGATTTAATTATACTTAATAACTATTTTTAAATTAAATAAGCCAAGAATCTTTTCACATACCAAGAGAAGAAAAAAGTGAAAAAAGTGAAAAATATGGAAAATATGGAAATTCGAAATATTTTTTACGAATAATAAATATATCTTATAGATATATTTATCATTTATTATTTATTCAATCGTATATTAATTTGTAGACAAGACAAGACAAGACAAGACAAGACAAGACAAGAACATAATTCATAGTATTATTATTATTATTATTATTATTATTATTATTATTATTATTATTATTATTATTATTATTATTATTATTATTATTATTATTATTATTATTATTATTATTATTATTATTATTATATTATTATATTATTATTATTAAAAATAATACTATTGTATTGTATGTATGTATACCGTAAAATATGACAAAGTCAAGTTCAATTGTAGTTGAAAACAGTATTCCATCCTTTAATTCAAATAAAGATTCAGTAAAATATGTTGAAAATGAAAGAAATTCTATGTCCACAATTTCTACAATTTCTTTATCTGATGAACTTCCTCGTATTAAGCTTAAAACTTTAGAAAATAGTAGAATAGATCATAGAAAAATTGATTATAAGGATAACCATAAAGTAAATGATTATAGGATAAGAGATATTAAAATAAATGACAATAATAATAATATAAATAATATTAATAATAATAACAGCAATAATAGCATTAATGATAATAATAATTACAACTATTATGTCCAAGATGAAGAATTTCCAGAAGGTACTAAACTAGGATGGTTAACAGTCTTAGGATGCTTTTTAGCCACAATTCCAAGTAGTGGACTTGTTAATTCAGTTGGAGTATTACAAGAATATATTTCAAGTAATCAATTATCAAATATTTCACCAACAAAAGTAGGTTGGGTATTTTCAATATTTGTATTCATGGGTGCAAATTTTGCTTTAATTGTTGGTTCATTAGTTGATACATTTGGTATCAAAATTCCATTAATTTTTGGTTTAATAGTTTATATTTTAGGTTTTATAACATTAGCATTCTGTAAAGAATATTATCAATTTATATTATCATTCAGTTTATTATTTCCAATTGGACTTTCATTTTTTGCAATTGGTCCTTTAATCGCAATAGGACATTGGTTTAAAAATAAACGTTCCTTTGCATCAGGAATTGGAATTTCTGGTTCATCAATTGGTGGTATAATTTATCCAATAATGCTTAAATCTTTATTTAATAAATATGGTTATAAAATAACAATTATAATAACATCTGCAATTTCTATTATTATTTTAATATTTAGTATTTTATTAACTCATTCACGTTTACCAAGAAGAAATCTTAGTTGGAATAAATTCATTGATCCAAATTTATTTAAAAATAATCTTCCTTTCGTTTATACAGCAATTTCTTTTTTCTTCACTGATGCTTATCTTTTCATTGTTTTAACTTTTTTACCATCTTATGCAAAAGACGCAACCGGGTTTTCACAAAATAATGCTTTTTATTTAATGTCTATTATGAATGCAGTAGCCTTTGTTGGAAGATGGTTACCAGGTAAATTAGCTGATATGATAGGTCCTTTTAATGTTATAACTTTAACAACTTTAATTGCAAGTATTTCAATATTTGCAATTTGGTTAGGAGCTGGAAATACTGTAGTTGGTTTATATTTATTTTCTTGCATTTTTGGTTTTAATATCGGAACTGTTTGGAGTCTTATGCCTGTATGTTGTTCAAAACTTGGTCCAATAAATGAATATGGTAAACGATTTGGAACTGCTTATATTTTTGCTTCTTTTGGTCCTCTTATTTGTATCCCTGTTTCTGGTGCTCTTATTCCAAACTATTCTTATGCAGAGTATACACATCTAATTGCTTTTGCTGGTGTTTGTGCTTTTTGTTCCTTTATATTTTGGGGCCTAGCAAGATGTGCTGTTGTTGGCTACTATATTAAAGCAGTGTATTGATCCAAACGACATCATAATATTAATATAATACAAATAAATATAAACAAAATATTAACAAAGTATAAACAAAATATAAACAAAATATAATTAAGTAAAATAGAAAAACTAATATAAACATTTAGTAAATAAATAAATAAATAAATAAATAAATAAATAAATAAATAAATAAATAAATAAATAAATAAATAAATAAATAAATAAATAAATAAATAAATAAATAAATAAATAAATAAACAAACAAATAAATAAATAAATAAATAAATAAATAAATAAATAAATAAATAAATAAATAAATAAATAAATAAATAAATAAATAAATAAATAAATAAATAAATAAATAAATAAATAAATAAATAAATAAATAAATAAATAAATAAATAAATAAATAAATAAATAAATAAATAAATAAATAAACAAACAAACAAATAAATAAAAAATAAATAAATACAATGCATTTCAATATTAATGTACAAATTATTATGAGTAACTTATATGTAAAAATAATAACGTTTTCTCTCAATAAATACTAGTCACCTTTAAATTATCACTCATACAACTGCTGCAATATTTATTCAAGTATAACAGTGCTTCAATATCTTCATCGGACCCCAACTTAACTTTTTGTTCATTTAATGCTTGTAAAACAACAGGAAATTTCTGTTCTGATAATGTTTTCAAATTATTCATATTAATTTTTCCTCCTTGTACTGATCCTTCAAGTGCTTTTATTAAAGATCCATAATTTTTATTAAATACCATACAGTTAAATCTTTCATTAGCCAAAAAATTCCTCCATTCTGCCTCAACCAATTCTCTTTCCAATTCATTTATTACTCTAATTGCAACTACAAAATCGTGTCTCCTTTTACCTAGTTTCTCTCTTGAAGCTCTAATTCTTCTTGCAATCGAACACCAGCCAGAATTAGAATTTGTTAAACAACTAAGTACTGAAGAACTAGAATTTGGACCATTCAAATATACTCCTAAATCAACAATAGAATTCTTTTCAGATTCTATAAATATTCTTCCTTCACGTACAAGTTCAACACTCCCAGTTTCTGCAGCAGAATGTGCACCTTTAAATCCTTCATAACACAACAGAGCATCTTTATCTCTTATACCCTTACTATAATCCTTAATACATTCTTTATCATCCTTATTACAATAATTACCTAATTTATCATTAGCAACTAGCGTATCAGCTAATAATGAATTATTATGTACATATTCCGACAAATCTTTTAAATAAATTGATTTTGATAAAAAAGTTGAAGAAGATAAGGTACGCTCATTATAAATTCTTTCAAGCCATTTTTCATTCCAATAATTAATAGATGATTTCCCAACTAAAAGTACATTCATAAACACAGATATACTTAATAAAACTATTAATAGCCAATGTAACCTTATATGTTCGTAAACAAAATAAGTTACTCGAATACCTCTAGCAAATAAGAAATTTGCAATCCTGCGCACCCAAATATACATAATCATAACAAGATAATAAATCAACGTTCTTTTAAAAAAATGAAAAACCGGCAAATCTTTATCTTTAACAGCAATAGATTTACTTAGTATAGTAGGTGGCATAGCAAGCTTTCCAACTTCTCCATATAAATGAATTGCCTTTATTGTTTTATTCTTATGGCCGAGTCTTTCAATACAGTATCCAACATGATTATTTACATATTGCGCAAAAGTTCTGACAGATCTACTGATGAAATCTTCAACCACATATCTAGCAAGTTTAGGAGGATAAAATGTATTAACCCATATAATTTTATTCCATATTTCTAATCTACATCTAGACTTAGAAACAAAGGAAATCACAAAGCGAGTTACAATATTAAAACTTCCTCTAAAAGGTAAATTCCAAGGAGTAGAATACATAGTAACTATATATTTTAAATGATCATCAATTAAATTTACCTCTTGCTTTGAAGTAATTTCGCTTCTTTTTTTATTAAGATTTATATCCTCCACAACAGCATCATATTTAATAAACCGCTGCAAAATAGCTTCATAATCTTCTGAGGAAGTCCAAGCAGTCTGACGAGTACTAAAACCAACATCTTTATATACATTTTGGAAAAGTGGGGACTTATCACCAAATAATACGTGGAATAAAGTTTTCGCTGATGCTTCATATACAACATCACCAAGATATTTAAATTTAGAATCTTCGCTATGTGAAATCTTTAAATTTCTAATAGCATCACTCTTTTTTCCATGAGAAGACTTACGTTCTTTCGATACAGAAGCAATTGAAATGTCATTCTTGGAAGATTGCGATGATAAGGTACTTGATATCTTGTGTAATTTATTATTTAGCAATGAAGAAGTTGAATTATTTGAACTTTTTGCCAATTTGTCGTCAGTATGAGAGGTCTTAGTAGTTACTAATGAGGAAGGTTTACCTTTTGAATCAACCTTAAAATTATGTTCATTCTTGGGAGATAATGCGGCATAACTTGTACCATGTGTTGCATTTATTCCATCATCATATTTCCAAGCACTTTCTCCGTCAGTTGGTAAAGTGATTTCATCGGCATGCAAAAAGTCGTTTAATATTTGTTGTAAACTAAGATTTTTACCATCATTAAAGGATTGTAAAGCAATATGAATACGTCTGTGAATTACACGGCCACTTTCTACAAACAAACGGGCATTTATAGCTTCTCCTCCTTTTGTCATTAAAATTATATGGTCATAAGCAATACCACTTTCTCCACGAGCTCCAACTAAATCTTGAAATGGTAATTTTTTAAGAGTAATAAATCCTAGAGAGTTTGAATAGATATATAAAGCCTTTTGCGTCATAAAAACCATTGAGGGCAAATCTAAGGTTGAGTTTGAATTCCACATACAACGCCAAGCGGTTATTGCGCGTTCATCACCTTTTACACCAAAGAGAGCTCTTAAGGATGCGTCTTGAATTCTAAGTTCAGAAGGATAATAAGAAGGATAATCTTGTAATTCTGAGTTCCATTTAATAATATTTGTAGAATTATTCTGACGACTACCAGTTCTAGAAGCATGAGAATGGTGGGAAGTAGGTGGAACAGAAAGATCATTACTTTTTTGCTTTTTATTGTCATTAATAATACTTTCAGTTTCCATTTCATCCATAGATTTTTCGTCATATAATTCTAAATCTGTTAGACAACCAAAAATATTCGCATCTATAGCATTGGGTACTTGTGGACGTCTAAAGAGACCACAAGCTATTACAGCTTCACGTGTTTTTGCAGTATATATAGGCATTTTGGCTAAAACAGTTGGACCAAAATTTGATTCATTCTCATCTTGATCTATAAATATTTTTTCAGTTCCACCTATATAATCAGGAATTGTTTCACTCAAATAACCAGTTAAAGATTGAGAAGCGTTTAATATAGCTTGTAAAGCTTGAGCACCACCTGAGACATTCTTCTGTTGACGAGTTTTAGGACTAGTATCCATTGATGCTCTTGTTGGTACATCTATATGTCCCTGTGCTTCATGAACAAGTTCAGTATCTATAGAAGTTTGAGCTGAGAAGGCGAATTCTGGTAATATTGGAGGTATTATTGAAAATGCTAATTGAGAATAATGAGTTGATACATTTTCAAGAGCCCATTTTTTAGCTACATCAAATACATGTATCCAATGTATTAATTCTTGTTGTGTTGTCGCTTGTAAACCAATTGTTGTATCCTTTGTTGTAATTTCAAAACAAAATCTTCTATCCTCTTGTAAAGCTGGTTTAACATTACAAAGTAAAACACCGAATTTATCAGATTCTTGAACAAATTTACCATTCGGAGATTGTACTAATAAACCAAACATACCATTTTTAACAAAAGCCCATCTTCTTACCCAAATTTGACGAGCTGGTTTACCAGTTGTTGTTCTTAAATTAAGCCAACCAGATTTTTCAGCAAGATTTACATCATCTAATTCATTTAATATAGGAGAACCTAAAACACCATTATCAATTGCAGAAGATGGTAAAGTCCAAACACTATAATCAGCAAGTTCTCTTGAAGGATGTGCATCAGCTATATAATCATCAAAACCTTTACGAGTAGCAGATAATTGAGTTAAAAGATTTTTCCAAGTTGAAGAAACAGCATCCATCCAAGCTTGAATTCTTGCAACAATTCTACTTGGTTCTCTAAAAATTTTTGTATCTTGATTATTAATTTTAGCTCTTACTGAATAAACAGATTGTGTAATTTGTATTAAAGTTTGACCAAAGAGCATTTTAATTTCAGCAGAAGCAACACAATAATCAAGAGAAAGACCAGTATATAATTTATATGCTTCATAAACTTGAAATGCATCCTCTCTTAAAGCAGAAGGTTCTTTAAATTTTGATTGTGATAAATATCTTGATAAAAGTGAATCATATCTAAATTGTGCATTTTCTAAATTTTTCCTAAATTCTTTTGTACGTCTTAATTGTCCTTTTTGTAAATTTGCAAGTGGTTGTACAATACTTGGATCTATTGAAATACCAGCTCTTACAGTTTGTGACCAAAATTCTCGTGCTGACTCAGCTAATAAACCCCATGATTGTATTGTATAACTACCATCAATTAAATTTTCAGTAACATCGGCATCAGGAATAAATCTAGATAGCCAAAGGTTTGTTGTCTCTTGTAAATTATCGATATCATGTTTCATACGGTTTAAAGTTTTAATATATTCATCTACCCATTGATCGATTCGATCTAAATTCTCAGCTGACTGTGCAAGGACCGCCCTGAAGGAGGGTGAGTCTATTGCAGCCTCTTTAAGAAGGACCGGTATTAATTTAACCGCATTATACGAATGATTTTCCTGTGTTTCGGTTTTATATCCAGTCATGCTATGCGATTTTATAGTAATATAGTAATATAGTAATATAATATAATAATATAATATAATAATAAATATAATAATAAATATAATAATAAATATAATAATAAATATAATAATAAATATATACAAATAAAAAAATAAAAAAATAAAAAAA